>CAIGRQ010011039.1:0-16928 GCA_903798375.1 Fraxinus sp. D2006-0159
TTTATTTTATGCATTCGAAAGAAGGGAAATAAACTCAACAAGGTATAAATCATCGTTTAGTTCATAGAGGATAGAAATATACCGATATGCTTTACGTGAATCTCTAAGTGTTTACAAAACGTCATGCATTCTTGTATATTGCATTTGTCATAGAAATATAATCAAATGGTATGCTAGAATATGTTCAATTCTACTCGAAAGAGATTGTTGGATAAGTTAGAAATATTGATTCTTCGACCAATTCATTGTGTTATCAAATTATGAAATAGGGGTTAAATGGGAACTTTGCTTGGTGATTCGGGATCCTAGTGCACTTTTCATTCATTAATTTTATCAAACCCTTGCATTCGACATATTTTTGCTTTCATCTCGTAATTTTAGTTTAAGTTGCATGTTAATCATAATTTAGTTTTAAAATTTACGTCAACTATCATCAATCATAATTTAGTTTTAAAATTCACGTCAACTATCATCTTGAAAGATTCGGTTAAGGTCTCGGTAATAGAAATCAAGTTAAACCAATCCTCGTGGAAACAATACTCGAAATTCTAGGATTTCCACTTTATTACTTGTCAACGAATCATGCACTTGCGGTGATTTAAATTCGAAACATATTTTCGTGAACATTAACCTTACAGTTTGCATGCATAAGATCCTTATGGAGGATTCCTATAAGCTATCTATTGAACGTCAAAGGAAAATGAATCCCACAATGAAAGAGGTGGTAAGAGCAGAGTTACTAAAGTTACTATGGACCGGGATCATATTTGCTATTTGAGACAGTGCATGAGTCAGTCAATACAGGTAGTGCCAAAGAAAGTTGGGATGACTGTGGTAAAGAATAATAACAATGAGCTTATTCCTACAGAAATAGTTTCTGGAAGAAGAGTTTGTATTGACTACATGAAGCGGAACAAAGCAACTAGAAATTATCATTTCCCACTTCCATTCATTTACTAGATGTTGGATCGGTTGGCAGACTATTCTTACTGCTGTTTTCTTGATGAGTATTCTAGATACAATCAAATTGCAATAGCACTAGAAGATCTTGACTACTTTTAATTTTCCGCATGGGACTTTTTCTCTTCAAAGATTGCAATTTGGGTCATGCAATACACCTGTCACTTTTCAAAGATGCATGATGGCCATCTTTGCGGATGTGGTAGAGGAAATCATGGAGGTATTTATAGATGATTTTTTTGTTTATGGTACATCTTTTGATAATTGCCTTCATAACCTTTCTTTGGTGTTACAATCCTGTTTAGAACAGAATTTAGTTTTTAACTGAGAAAGTACCACTTCGTAGTGTAAGAAGGAATTGTGCTAGGACACTATGTTTCTACAGAGGGACTGAAAGTTGATAGCCAAGATTGATACAACAGCGAAGCTACCACCACCTACTAATGTCTAAGGAATTCGGAGTTTCTTGGGACATACTAAGCTCTACATGAGGTTCATTAAAGACTTCTCAAAGGTAGCTAAACTCCCATTCAACCTTTTGAAGAAAGATACATCATTTTTTTATGACGATTGTCTTAAGAAATTTGAAACAATAAATGAGAAATTGGTTACAGCTCCAGTTATAGTAGTGCCAGATTGGAACTAGTCATTTGAAGTCATGTGTGATGCCAATGATTATGCAGTTATAGGACAACTACGTGAAAAGATCTTTTGTACAAGTCACTATGCCAACAAAACTTCGAATGGAGCCCAACTGAATTACACTAAAATAAAGAAAGAGATGTTAGTGGTTGTTTTTGCTTGTGATAAGTTCATGCAACAATCCGATTTTTTTTCCAAGAAGGATGCAAAGCATCATTTAATTTGGTAGATCTTGTTGCTACAAGAATTTGAGGAGGAGACCCGGGATAAAAAGGGAAGCTAGAATGCAGTGGCTGATTATCTTTCGCAGTTGGAGAATGAAGAGGTAACAGATAAAAGGCAAATTTGGGAGACTTTTCCCTTCAAGCTCTTGTTAGCAGTTTCATCCAAACTTCCTTGATATGCTGATTTTGTCAATTACTTAGCCTGTGGAACAATACCACCTGACTTGACTCCTCATCAAAAGAAGAAATTCTTGCTTGATGTTAAGTCATATTTATGGAATGATCCACTACTCTTCAAGAATTACGCAAATATGATGATACGATGGTGTGTTCCTATGGAAGAAACAAAGTCAATTATGGAGCAGTGTCATTCTTAGCCTTATGGAGGTCACTTTGGTCCCACACGTACTGTATCTAAGGTACTACAACAAAGATTCTATTGGCCAACTCTTTTCAAGGATTACTAGACTTATGTGAAGACTTGTGAGCATTGTCAATGCACTAGGAATATTTCAAGGCATCACGAGTTTCCATTAACCAACATGCTTAAGGTTGAGTTGTTTGATGTTTGGGAAATAGACTTCATGGGTCCTTTCCCACCATATTTTGGCCAGTTATATATTCTCCTTGTTGTGGATTATATTTCAAAGTAGGTTGAAGCTATTACTACACCAACAAACGATGCAAATGTAGTTCAGAAATTTTTACAGAAAAATATCTTCACTCGATTTGGCACACCTAGAGCAATTCTAACTAATGAAGGTAAACATTTCTACGACGAACGTTTCAATTTTCTATTGGCTAAGTACAATCTCAGGCAAAATCTAGCTCTTGGTTATCATCCACAATCAAATGGACAAACGGAGATCTCCAATAGGGAGATCAAATAAATATTGGAGAAAACAGTAAACACCAACCTCAAAGACTGGGCTCATGTAACACCTTGAAAATTTACAGAATAAAATTATTTATTTCATCTACTAGATTTCATATTTTGAAAGTTGGTGGACTAAAGTAATGTATATTAAATTCAATTTTATTAGGGCCAAATATTTAAATATTGATAGAGTAATGATAAATATATCAATATTGGGCTTGTTAGATAGCTCATAATTAATCATACATATTAGGTCCAAGAAAAAGCTAATTCGG
The DNA here is from genome assembly GCA_903798375.1 of Fraxinus sp. D2006-0159. Classification (NCBI taxonomy): domain Eukaryota; kingdom Viridiplantae; phylum Streptophyta; class Magnoliopsida; order Lamiales; family Oleaceae; genus Fraxinus; species Fraxinus sp. D2006-0159. Next base: position 2,979 of record CAIGRQ010011039.1, read on the forward strand.
ATAAGCGAGGCCCATGCTATCGGAGTCGAAAAACATTGTTCTAAATCGTAATTTAGTTAAATTGATTAATGTATTAATATAAGGGGGTGACGATGTCACGTGTATTGGTGGTTATTAATTGGTTTCTTTTATGTAAGGATTTATAATAATAATAATAATAATAATAATATATGAGTCAAACACGTGTGCTAAAGTGATGGAAAAGTTGTCAATTATTTCTTTACTTTTACATTGCCTTGATCTTGGGAAATTGATGGAAGTTGTAAATTAGGTTTAGTTTAATATTTTAGGAATTGATAGGGATGTTTTTACCATGTGTAGATTGATAGGAAAGAAAATGATTTTAAGGATTTAAATAGGTTAATATTATAGGTAAAACGTGTCTTATAATTAGCACCATTTATACCTAATTTTATGCCATTAGATTTAAGGACTTAGCCCATATATATACAACTTTTGCATTGGGTTTGGGCACCACGTTGAAGCAGAATCAATCCTAAATCCATAAGGTATCCAAAATTATTTTTTTGTGTTTGGCAATCATTAGTTAACTCATGTTTTATTATAGAATAAAATTTCGACATTTTTCTTGGCACATAGACATGACAACATCGAAAAGGTTTTGGGAACGTGAATTTCTTACTTTCTTCCAATAATTTTATTATCAAACGAGGTAGGATACTATGTGCAAGTTGTTATGTCCTTGCAATATTATGATTTTTTTCCACGTAATTTATTTCATGAACTGCTAATTGACCTGCGGGTCTTAACGAAATGAAATGAAATATGAGATCTCTTTCGAGTTTTCTCAAATGTTGCAAGAAATGCGTTGCATTCGATTGATCTCCAATTGCTCTTGATGAAATGATGGTAGAATGTTGTAAATTTATGTTTAAAACGCTATTATATTGTTTTGGACGCACGTATCCTACTGCGTTTAAATTACTCATTCTTTTAAAATGTTAACATTCCAAGTCAGGTCGGTCAACGTGGATGGTGGCTAAGCGGTGCGTAGATTGTCAAGTATAATTTTCGGAAAGATATTCAATAATAAATTATGTAACAATAATTGTGTTTTCTTTACTTTTATTAAAGGTTGTAGATTTCATGACCCTATGTTTGATTCAATATATAAATGTTTAAATAAATTGAAAGTTTAAATTTTCAATTAAATATCTCCGTTTCGAATATTATTATGAAATGATATCGGTAACACCCCAAAATTTAAGTCAATAATATTTGGGGTGTTACAACTCACAAACTAGACGATGTAGTATGGGCATACAGAACGACATTCAAAACACTAATAGGAATGTTACCTTATCGGTTGACATTTGGGAAAGCATGTCACTTATTGATGGAATTGGACCATAGAGCTTATTGGGTTGTAAAGAAGCTCAATCTTGATATACAAATAGCAGGTCGAAACCGCCTCTTTCAACTTGATAAATTGGAAGACTTCCAAAACGAGGCACATTATAATAGAAAGATCTACAATGAGTGAACCAAAATGTGGCATGATAAGAGGACCCTAAGAAAAGAATTCAAGCCAGGAGGACAAGTGCTTTTATTCAATTCTTGTTTGATGCTTTTTCTAAGAAAGCCTAAATCACGTTGGTCAGTTCATTCATTGTCTATAAAGTGTTCCCTTTTGGCGCACCTGAGTTGATGAGCAAAGATGAGCTAATATTTCAAGCCAATGGTCAATGCCCTTAAACACTATGATGGAGAGCACATCAGGATGTAGAAGAAATCTCCCTTGGAGAATCAACATAGACCCACATCAACGTCTAGCTAGTGACGTTAAAGAAGCACTTCTTGGAAGGCACTCTCATCACGTACAACCTTAGAGAATCAACATAGACCTACACCAACCTTGGTTCTTGATTCAAGAAACCATTTGACCAAGGTTATAACTCTGATCTTAGCTTTCTGGGGATTCAATCAAATCTTGTGTAGGTCTCAGGGTTTATCTTGTGATGGGGTTCACATTAAGGGTTAATGCACTAAACAATTCTTGAATGTTCTTCATGTGATTATTTTGATGTGAATGACTTAAAAATGTGAGGAATACTCAACGAAGAAGAATTAGAACTGGGAAAAATAAAAGAAAGATAAAGAAACAAAAACCAAATTTTAGAGCCAAAGTTCTGTACCAACGAATGTGAACCCTCACTGTAGTATGCCTCAACATGAAAACTGAAACAATCCTAATTAAATTTTAAAACAACTCTATAAGAATGAAAAAATAAAGTTTCACTAAAGCTAAAAAACTTTATAAACATGATAAAAAAAAACCTAATAAACTTGTAAAACAACTAGATAAACATGGTAAAAACAACTAGATAACCATGATAAAATAATGAAAATACCCATAAACTAACTCAAATTAGAAAAATGCTCAAACTAACTTGTAAACATTGGAATTTGGCATTAAAAGCTGACAACTTCACCTAACAAAAATGTGTAGAATCAAACAATGGTTCCAGATTGTACTCACTGATGCTCTGACAATCGAACAAAAAGTAATGCACATTTTTGTACATAGTTCTTATTCATCTTTAGCTTGAATCAATTACACTAAGGTTTGACTCTGTCCTCCCTCCCACTTCAAAACTTTGTGTCTTCCTTGTTGTACTTGAACTCTTGGCCAACGTAGCTTGCACAAGTCCTTGTATGGACTCTGATCTTCTTCTCTCTTGACATCATTTTGCGGCCCCTATGTAACATGCAATGGATCTTTGTTAGCTTACATTCCATGATTCTCATCATGCATTTTGATGCATTTTGGGAAATTTAGTAAATTTTAAGCATTTTGTGACGTTCAATCTATCTAACCATGGTTCTTGTTTTAGGAAATCATTCAGTCAAGGTTATAACTCTTATTTTAGCTTTCTTGAGGTTTTACCAAATCTTGTGTGGGCTTTAGAGTACGTCTTGTAATAGGATTCACATTGAGGGTTAATTCCCTAAACAATTCTTGAATGTGTGATTGTTTTGAGATGAATGACTTAAGGAATGTGATGAATACTCAACGAAGAAGACATAAGAAGATTTAGAACTCAAAAACAAAAGAAATACAAAGAAATGAAAATCAGATTTTAGAGTCAAAGATCTGATACTAACAAATGCGAATCATGTTGCAGGATGTACCGTGGAATCCACACAAAATTTGATACGAACCCCTAGAAAGAAAAAAAAGTAAATAATGAACCTTGAACCAATGATCTCTTGAATCAAAAATCAAGGTTGAAAGGGTTGAATGCTACAAAGTTTGGAAATCTTTGATAAGTTCTGGATAGATCAATTAAGAACAAGGTTGAAAGCGAAAATCTCACTTTAAAATTAGTCTCTCAAATAATGTATTTTTCTTTTTACAATTCATATGGCTCATACACGTGAAGTCAAACAATCCTAATTAAATTGTAAAACAACTACATAAGAATGATAAAATAAAGTTTGACTAAAGCTAAAAACTTGATAAACGTGATAAAATAAAAAACCTAACAAACTTGTAAAACAACTAGATAAAACATAGTAAAATGATGAAATTCAAAATAGAGAAAAACTAAAACTGATTACTAAATAATGGCATCTCGCCCTAAAAGTTGACAACGTCATCCGACAAAAATGCGTAGAATCAAAAAAATCTTACGGTATTTTTATTATTTTAACATGGATTATCTAGTTGTTTTATCCATGTTTATCTAGTTATTTTACAAGTTAATTAGGTTTTTTATTTTATCATGTTTGTCTTGTTTTTTAGTTTTTGTCTAACTTTATTTATCATGTTTATCTAGTTCTTTTGCAATTAATTAAGATTGTTTGAGTCCGCCAATGTAGGACATTAATTGTACAAAGAAAAAGACAATAAGTGCAAGAGAAACTATAAAGTGAGATTTAAGCTTTAAATCTTGTTCTTAATTGAACTATCCAAAACTTATCAAAGATTTTCAATCTTTTTTGCATTTAACCTTTGCAACATTTGTTCTTGATTCAAGAAATCACTGAGCTTCGTTCGGCTTTAGTTTTTTTTTGGTTCATATCATATCTTAAATGTGTTATAGGATAAATCCTACAATGGGGTTCACAATAGTTGGTATCAAAACTTTGGCACTAAAATCAGGTTTTTGTATCTTTACCATCCTTTGGTTTTATAGTTCTAATTTTTCATGTGTCTTCTTTGTTGTGTGTTCATTATATTCTTTGAATCATTCACATTAAAACAATCATACCAAGAATGTTCTAGAATTTTTTAGTGCATTAACCTTTGATGTGAGCCCCATTGAAGGATGTACCTTGGAGTCCACATAAGATTTGATAGAAAACCAATAATGCTGAAATAAGAGTTGAACAAAACAAAACGCTCAAAATGTACCAAATTCACCAAAATGTATCAAAATGCGTGAAGAAAAACATGGAAGGCAAGCTAGCGAAGATCCATTACACGTTCTGAAGGGACCTATAATGAGGTCAAAAGTAAAAAAGATCAAGGAAACCATGCAAAGACTTGTCTAGGCTACATGGGCATAGAGTTTAAGTGCAACATGCAACACACAATTTTAAGATGGGTATTATGGAAGTGCCAAACCTTAGTGCAATTGATTCAAAGTAAAGATGAATAAGAATGATGCACAAAAACGTGCTCGACTTTTAGCTCAATTGTCGATTATCATCCGTGAGTACAATAAGGAAGGATTTTTTGATTCTACACATATTTTGTGGACGACGTCAGTTTCGACATTTTTGTACTTTGAGTTAGTTTAAGGGTATATTCGTTATTTTAATTAATATGGTTATTTAGTTATTTTTATCACGTTTATCTAGTTATTTTACAAGTTAATTAGGTTTTTTATTTTATCATGTTTATCTAGTTATTTTACAAGTCAATTAGGATTGTTTGAGTCTGCCAATGTAAGGTATATTCATTGTACAAAGAAAAGTATATTATTCGAGAGATTAATTATAAAGCAAGATTTTCACTTTCAATCTTTTTCTTAATTGAACTATCTTGAACGTATCAAAGATTTCTAATCTTTGTGGCATTCAACATTTCTAACCTTGGTTCTTGATTCAAAAAATGATTGGGTCAAGGTTCTTCATTCAGTTTTATCTTTCTTGAGTTCATTTAAAATTCTATGGGTCTAGGGTACATGGAACGGGGTTCACATTTATTGCCATCAGTGTTTTGGATCTAAGATCTGTTTTTTTTTTGTTTCTTTATCTTTCATTTGTTTTTCCAGTTCTAATTCTTCTTGTATCTTCTTCGTTGTGTATTCATCACATTCTTTGAATCATTCAAATCACAGCAATAATGTTCAAAAATTGTTTAGTGCAGTAACCCTTGATGTGAACCTCGTTGCAGGTAGAACCCACACAAAATTTGATAGAACCCCAAGAAAACTAAAATAAGTTATAACCTTGATATGGGAAGGCTTGAACGCAACAAAACAATCAAAATGTACCAAAGTCAACAAAGAGTATCAAAACGTGCAATGAGAACATGGGAGGCAAGATAGCAAAGATCCATTGCATGTTTAGGACTGTTCGATAATGAGGTCAACATCAAAGAAGATAAAGGAAGTCATACAAAGACCTATCAAAGCTATGTGGGCCAAGAGTTCAGAAGCAATAAGTAACACACAAAGTTTCAAGATTAAAGTGAAGGAAGAGCCAAACCGTAGTCCAATTGATTCAAACTAAAGATGAATGTTCAAAAACATGCATGACTTCTAGCTCAGTTTTCAGATTTTCATCCATGAGTACAATCCGAAAGCTTCTTGTGATTCTACACATTTTTGGTGGATGACATTGTCAACTTTTAGGGCCAAATTCCGTTGTTTAAGAGTCTGTTTCAACATTTTTCTATTTTGAATTAGTTTAATCATATTTTCATTATTTTAACATGGTTATTTGGTTTTTTTTAATCATGTTTATCTAGTTATTTTACAAGTTAATTAGGTTTTTTTATTTTATCATGTTTCTCTGATTTTTTAGTTTAGTCAAACTTTATTTTATCATGTTTATCTAGTTCTTTTTACAACTAATTAGGATTGTTTGTGTAGCTTATGTAAGGCATATTAATTGTACAAAGAAATAGACAATAATTGAGAGAGAAACTATAAGGTGACATTTACGGTTTAAATCTTGTTCTTAATTGAACTAACTTATCAAAGATTTTCAATTTTTGTTAGCAAGGTTCTTCATTCGGTTTTAGCTTTCTTGGTTTCATATCAAATCTGATATGGGTTCCAGGGTACATCCTGTAATGGGGTTCACAGTAGTTGGCATCAAAGTTTGGCACTAAAATCTGATTTTCGTATCTTTATCTTTCTTTGGTTTTCTAGTTCTAATTCTTCATGTGTCTTCTTTGTTTTGTGTTCATTAGATTCTTTGAGTCATTCACATCAAAACAATCACACCAAGAACATTCAAGAATTGTTTAGTGTATTTACCCTTGATGTAAACACCATTGCAAGATGTACATTGGAACCAATATAAGATTTGATAGAACACCAATAAAGCTAAAATAAGAGTTATAACCTAAGCACCGAGAAAGGTTGAATGCACAAAATTTTCAAAATGTACCAAATTCACCAAAATATATCAAAATACGTGATGAAAGTCATGGAAGGAAAGCTAGAGAAGATCCATTGCATGTTATGGAGGTCGATAATGAGGTCAAGAGTAAAGAAGATCAAGGAAACCATGCAAAGACTTGTCAAGGCTAAATGGGTGTAGAGTTCTAGTGCAGCATGATTTTATCATCCAAAGGATGCACAAAGTTTCAAGATGGGTGTGATGGAAGAGCCAAACCTTAGTGCAATTGATTCAAAGTAATGATGAATACGAATGATGCACAAAAACGCACATGACTTTTATCACGATTGTCATATTATCATCACCTTTGAGTACAATAAGGAAGCATTTTTTTCCTTCTACACATTTTTTGTGGATGATGTTGTCAACCTTTAGGGCCAAATTCCATTGTTTAGAAGTAATTTTCAGTGTTTCCTATTTTAAGTTAGTTCAAGTGTATTTTCGTTAATTTAACGTCGTTGTCTAGTTGTTTTACAAGTTAATTAGGTTTTTTTATTCGGTCATGTTTATTTGGTTTTTAAGTTTTACTCAAACTTTATTTTATCATGTTTATCTAGTTCTTTTAATAGCCAATTAGGATTGTTTGAGTCCACCAATGTAAGGCATATTCATTGTACAAAGAAAAAGATATTATTTGAGAGATTACTCATAAAGTAATTTTTTTGCTTTATATCTTGTTCTTAATTGAACTATCCTAAATTTATCAAAGATTTCAAATCTTTGTTGTATTCAACCTTTTGAGCCTTGGTTCTTGATTCAAGAAATCATAAGGTTAAGGTTCTTCATTTGGATTTAGCTTTCTTGGGATCATTTAAAATCTTTTGTGGTTCCAGGGTACATTCAGTGGGGTTCACATTTATTGCCATCAGAGCTTTGGCTCTAAGATCTGGTTTTTGTGTCTTTATCTTTCTTTTGTTTTTCCAGTTCTCTATTTCTTCTTTTGTCTTCTTTGCTGTGTGTTCATCACATTCTTTGAGTCATTCAAATCAAAATAGTCATACCAAGAATGTTCAAAAATTGTTTAATGCATTAACCCTTCACGTGAACTCTGTTGCAGGATGTACATTGGAATCCACACAAGATTCGATGGAACCCAAAAAAACTAAGATAAAAGTTATAACCTTGACGCGGGAAGGGTTGAACGTCACAAAATGCTCAAGATGTTCCAAATTCTCCAAAATGTATCAAATGCATGATCACAATCATGGAAGGAAAGCTAGCAAAGATCCATAGCATGTTCTCGAGGGTCCGATAATGAGGTCGCAAGCAAAAAAGATCAGGAAAGTCATGCAAAGACTAGTCTAAGATACGTGGGCTAAGAGTTCAATTATGTAAATTTTTACGTGCATGTAGCAAGATCCTTCTTGTCATGTGGCATTATGTAATCCCTTATGTAAATTTTTATCATATTTTTCTAATTGTTTTTACCATATTTATCTAGTTATTCTACAAGTTAATTAGGTTTTTTATTTGTCATGTTTATTTGGTTTTTAAGTTTACTCAAACTTTATTTTGTCATCTTTATCTAGTTCTTTTAATATCCAATTAAGATTTTTTGGGTTTACCAATGTAAGACATATTCGTTGTACAAAGAAAAAGATATTATTTGAGAGATTAGTTATAAAGTAAGATTTTTTGCTTTCATTCTTGTTCTTAATTGAACTATCTTGAACTTATCAAAGATTTCAAATCTTTGTGGTGTTTAACCTTCCAGCATTGGTTCTTGATTCAAGAAATCATTGGGTCAAGGTTCTTCATTCGATTTTAGCTTTCTTGGGATCATTTAAAATCTTATGTGGGACCAGGGTACATCCAGCCAGTTCACATTTATCACCGTCAGAGCTTTGGCTCTAAGATCTGGTTTTTGTGTCTTTATCTTTCTTTTGTTTTCCAGTTCTCTAATTTTATTTTATTTTTGTTTTCTTCTCTGTGTTCATCACATTCTTTAAGTCATTTAAATCAAAACAATCATACCAAGAACGTTCAAAATTCTTCATGCAGACCCTGTTGCATGATGGGAGTGAAGGAAGAGCCAAAATCTTGGTGCAATTGGTTCAAGTTAAAGACGAATAAGATGGATGTACAAAAATGCTCACGACTTTTAGCTCGATTGTCAAATTTTCTTTTGTTAGTACAATTCGGAAACCTTTTTCGATTCTACACATTTTTGGTAGATGACGCTGTCAACCTTTAGCGCTAAATTTACGTCAGTTTTAGCATTTTTCTATTTTGAGTAAGTTTTAAGGGTATTTTCGTTATTCTATAACTGTTTTTATCATGTTTATCTACTTGTTTTCACCATGTTCATCTAGTTGTTTTAATAGCTAATTAGGATTGTTTGAGTCCACCTATATATGGCATAATCATTTTATAAGGAACCTTTTTAGCCTTGGTTCTTGATTCAAGAAATCATCTGGTCAAGTTTCTTTATTTGGTTTTAGCTTTCTTGGGGTNTTTTTTTTTTTTGTTTGTTTTTTTGTTTTTGTTTTTTTTTTTTTTTTCTTTTTCCCTTTTTTTTTTTTTTTGTTTTATTTTGTTTTCCATGTATAGTTTTTATCAGAGCCTTGCCTCAATGGGATTCGTCTTATTCTTGAGATGTCCAAAATTAATTAAAGATTTCCAATCTTCATGGCGTTCAACCTCTCTAGCTTTGGTTCTTGATTCATGAAATCATTAGGTCAACATTCTTCTCGATTTTTGTTTTCTTAGTGTTCCTATCTAATGTTATGTGGGTTTTAGGGTACATCCTACAACTAGGTTCACATTAATTGGTATGAGAGCTTAAACACTAAAATCTAGCTTTTGTTTCTTTATCTTTCTTTTGTTTTCTAGTTCTAATTCTTCTTAAGACTACTTCGTTGAGTCTTCATTACATTTTTTGAGTCATCACATCAAAACAATCACATCAGGATTAGTCAAGAATTTTTTAGTGCATTAACCCTTGTTGTGGACTCCATTACAAGATGTACCCTGTAACCCACACAAGATTTGATAGAATTCCAAGAAAGCTTAAATCAAAGTTAAAACCTTGACCCAATGATTTTTTGAATCAAGAACCAAGTTTGGAAGGGCTGAAAGCCATAAAACAATTAAAATGTATCAATTCACTAAAACGTATCAAAATGCATGATGAGAATCATGGAAGGAAAGCAGCAAAGATCCATTGCATTTTCCAAATGGCCAATAACGAGGTCAAGAGAAAAGAAGAACAAGAAAGCCATGCAAAGACTTGTCCAAGTTCCATGGGCCTTTATAATGTGAACCCATATAGCAATAATGACTCTGAACCCTACAAAAGATTGAATTACAACCCAAAGAAAGCTAAAATCTCAGTTTGAAGTTTGACCCAATAATTTGTCAAATCAAGAAACCAAAGTTATGGAAGCACTTGGACCCCTTAATTACAAAAACTATGAACTTTGCTATAAATTTATTGAATTCCACAAAGATGAAATCTGATAAGTTCGAAATTGAGTTCAATAAAGAACAAGAAGAAAACAACCTTACTTTAACTTAATCTCTCAATAATGTGTTGTTTTATAATGAAAAGAATGAGCCCTATATATAGAAACTCATAAAAACCCTAACTGAAATGTAAAACAACAAGAAAATATCAAACAAATAGAGTTCTAAATGAAAAATAAAAAATTAAACAGCCTTCAAATTTTTTTACAGCGCGCGTGCATCTGTATTCTCTTGTACGCGCGTACTGTTCAGTTGATTTGGCTACGGGTTGAAATTTTACACCCGTTCGTGCTCGCTACTTTTGGATACACTCCAAGCTTCGCTGCTTCTAACTTAGCTTGAATTAAGTGCACTCATCTTGGTTCTTTTTCTAGGCCTAGCATGAAACTTGATATTTTACTCGTTGCAATCGAAGACTCGGCCCACATAGCTTGAACAAGTAATCCCATGGCTTCCTTGATCTTTTTTGATCACGATCTCGTGATTGGTCCTTTTTCCACAATCAACGGATCCTTGCTAGCCTTCGTCGCATCGTTCTCATTAGTCTCACCATCTTACAAAGGATTCGTCCTTAAATCTCCACATGCATCAAATAGAGTAAGATCAGAAATATTAAAAGTAGTAGAAATGTTATACTCACCTGGAAGATCAATTTATAGGCATTGTCATTGATATTTTCAAGCACTTAAAACGATTCATCTCCTCTCGGTTGTAATTTTGACCTCTTTAGGGCCGGAAAAAGCTATTTTCTCATATGCACCAGACCCAATCACCCGGTTCAAATTTAAAATGCTTCCGTCCTTTATTAGTTTTAGAATCATAATACTTCTTCTTCTCAATTTGACAATGCCTTCTCATGGATTGATCTTACCAATTCAGTTTTCTTCTTCCCATCTAGACTGCCGCTTCCATCAACAAAGGAAATAAATCCAAAGGAGTTGATGGATTAAAACCATATACAATTTCAAAAGATGTATAGGAAGTAGTAGAATTCATGGCCCTATTATATATGCAAATTCTATGTGTGGCAAGCAATCCTCCCAACTCTTAAATTCTTATTGACTATAGTGCTCATAGGTTATGTTAATGTCCTATTAACGACCTCTATTTGTCCATTTGTTTGTGGGTGTAAGTTGTAGAAAATAATAGTTTGGTTCCCAACTTATCCCACAAAACCCTAAAAAATGACTAAAGAACTTAAAATATCTAGCATACACAATACTCTAGGTATCCTGTGGAGTCACACTATTTCCTTAAAGAATAAGTTTGTGGTATCATCTGTTTTATGACAGGGAACGAAGTGAGCCATCTTACTAAACCTACCCACTACTACATATATGGAACCTCAACCCCTTTTAGTTCTTGATAATCCCAATACAAAGTCCGTAGACACATTAGCTCACTAAGAATAGGTAAATGTGTATACAAACCTTGTGGTAAAACCTTAGACTTATCCTTTTTACATGCAATGCATCTACTACAAATACGATCAACATCCATTTTCATTTTAGGCCAATAAAAATGTTCATGTAACATCTCTAAGGCTTCTTAATACGAAAATGTCCCATTAAGCCCCACTATGTGCTCCACGTACTAACAGTTCACACATAGAACAATTTAGAACACATAACCTATTTTCCTTAAACAAATATCCATCATGCTTATAAAATTTCTCAATTGAATCTTTATGATATATATATATATATATATATATTTATGTTAGAAAAATCCAAATCATTAGCATACATGTCTTTAATATATTCAAACCCAAGCATCTTTACACTTAAAGAAGTAAGAAGTACATACCTCTTTCATAATCCATCCACTGCTATATTCTTTTTACCTTGTTTATACCAAATGACATAGGAAAAGGTCTCAAAAAACTACATCCACCTCACATGCATTTTGTTTAATTTACCTTGGACCTTTAAATGTTTCAATGAATCATGATTGATGTAGATTACAAACTCCTTAGACCATAGGTAATGCTGCCATGTTTCCAAAACTCGAACAAGGGCAAAAAAGTCTTTGTCATATGTAGGATAATTCAAAGCTGCCCCTCTTAGCTTTTCACTAAAGTAATCTATTGGTATCATATCCTACATTAAAATGATTCCAATTCCTATACTTGATGCATCACATTCAATCTCAAAAGTCTTGTTAAAGTCAGATAGTGCTAAAATAGGTGCAGAACACAACATATCCTTAATAGTATTAAATACATGTTCTTGTTCAATGCTCTAATGGAATCCTACACTCTTTTTCATAATCTCAGTGAGTGATGTGGCGAGTGTACTAAATTTTTTAACAAAATGCCTATTAAAGCTAGCTAAACCATGAAAGCTTCTTACCTCAATTATACTTTTACGTGTTGGCCACTTCTTGATGGCTTTGATTTTCTCATCATCCATTCCAATACCTTTTGCACTAACAACATAACCAGGAAAAATTATTTTTTTCATACAAAATGTACATTTTTTAAAGTTAGAATAAACTTATTCCCGCTTCAAGATAACAAGCACACACCTCAAATGCTCTACACGCTCCTCCAAGTTCTTACTATTAGAATGTCATCAAAGTAAATTACTGCAAATTTACCTTTGAATGTACACAAAACATGGTCCATTAATCTATAAAAGTGCTAGGTGCATTAGTAAGTCCAAATGACATAACTAATCACTTATACATCCATATTTAGTCTTAAAAGCAGTGTTCCATTCATCTCCTCCTTTCATCCTAATTTGGTAATATCCACTTTTAAAATCTATTTTACTAAATATACATGATACATGAAATTCATCAAGCATACCATCTAACCTAGGTATAGGATGACGATACTTTACCGTTTTGTTGTTGATTGCCTAGTAGTTAATGCACATTCTCCAATTTCTATCCTTTTTAGGTACAAGTAGCACCAGCACGACACATGGACTCATGATTTTCGTCGCATACCCTTTGCTGATCAATTTATCTACTTGCCTTTGAAGCTCCTTTTGTCTCGATATTACTTCTATAAGCTGACCGATTTGGAATAACAGTTCCAGGTATAAAATCAATTCGATACTCAATACCTCGAATGTGTGGTAACCCACTAGGCATGTCTTCAAGGAACAAGTCTCTAAATTTCTGCAACAAAGAAATAGCCAAACTAGGTAAGGGTTGGTTAGTTTCCTCAAAATTAAGGTATAATTCCTTGTAGACCAGCAATATCAAAGTTTGGTTTTCCACTAAAACCCTCTTTATTTCACTCTCTTTTGTAAAGAAAATCACTTTTGACTTTTCTTTTCTCTCTTGTGGCATCTGTCTTTTCTCTTTATTTTCAGCCGCTCCACTGTTTTCTCTCTTTTTTGAAGTATTCGTATCACTCTCTTTTTACCTCTCTTTGTTTTTCTTCTCTTCCTCACCTGCCACCTCTCAATTTCAATTGATCATCATATACCTGTTTTGGTGTTAAGGGAACAAGAGTAACATATTTTTCATCTTTAACAAAGCCATACCTGATTTTGTACCTGTCATGGCATCACTTTCCTATCATACTGCCATGGTTTCCCCAACAAAATATGCCCAGCAAACATAGGAACCACGTCTCACATCACGTCGTCACTATAATTCCCAATTGTGAAGCTCATTAAGACTTGCTTATTAACCCTAACCTCTCCACATTCATTCAACTACTGTAACATATAGGGTCTATGATGTTTTGGCGTAGTCATACCCAATTTTTCTACAAGGTTAGTACTAGCAACATTGGTACAACTCCTCCTCATCAATAATCATACTACATACCTTGTCGTTAACATGACACCTATATGAAAAATGTTCTCCATCTATTGCTCCATGACATCCATCTTGATTTGTGTACTAAGACCATCTCCAGTGCTGCAC
>CAIGRQ010011080.1:0-17378 GCA_903798375.1 Fraxinus sp. D2006-0159
TCGAGCCACACGGGCAAGCTTAGGCTAGGCCGATGTCCCAAAATGGGGCTCGGCCCAAGCCTTGGTTCGGTGCCACCGAGCCCGAGTCGTGCGAACCCACGATCTTTTTTGCCATCCTTACGTGCCACCCTTCCCAACTAGGGAGTCCCTCTTTCTCAATTCAATTAATCAAGAATTCCTTTTATCTATTTTCATTTTTTTTTTCCCGACAAATCTAGCAGAGATAATTGAGTGGACTGGTGTTGGAGTTCTCTTCCAGTGAGAATGAATGGCGTGAAAATGGGGAAGATTTAATCTCATAACACAAATGTCGTGAAAAGGGGGGATGTATTTAATTCCAGCTGGGTCAATTTAACGGAGGTGTTAGCCATGTGGGATTCCGTCGTACGCGTCTAATTTTCTGTTAATTAGAAGAGACGGAGTCGAGTGAGTGGTGGATGGGTAACAATATGTAAAGATGAATGAGCGTTCATTAACCCGATGAAGTTGAGTCAGTAAGTTAAGTGGTAATAAGTTTAAAGTTGAGTGAGGGTTGAAATTAACTCGGTAAATTTCCAAAAAATCTCATTCTGAGTCTCAATTTGGGATTGTTACAGTAGACATTTTCGTCTCCCTATTAAGAGGGTGTGTGGTAGAGATTAAAATCAGATTAAAATTGAAAATATAGTCGTTATTGTTGACTTTTATTAGGCGGGTGAGGTCCAATAACGACCATATTTTCAATTTTAATTGAATTTTAAGCCGTACCAAACATGGCCTAAACAGAGAGTCCTCTTAACTAATCTAGATCTACATTAATAGCTTGGTTGGGAGGTTTGGTCTGATAGCTGAATCTAATTGTTAACCTCCTCCGTATTATTGTATTCCTATCCAAACATAGCTGGCAAACAATCAATTTCCTTAACAAATTTCGCAGCCACCTAACTTTCTCGAGGTAAATTGAAATCCTTTATTGAAAGATTTCATATATATATATATATATATATATGGGTACTACTTGTTTGGAAAACATGAGTTAACTCTAATTCTTGTCCTCTTGGATTTGTTTACCCTCAATCTTGTTCGTAATACATATAATATGTCTGCGTATTTGAAAGATTCGAGGATGGATATCAACCTATAAAAAACCCAATCAAAACTCATTACCCATCCACCCGACCAGTGAATAGTTCACCATTTGTCTGATAAATCTTGAGGATTTTGAGCGTTTCTGGAAATATCCATTCGTTCTTGAAATATAGAGGAGAGCTTCGTTTTAAAAGGTACAATTACTATTTGATTATCAAGTTAGTGTAATTTTTAATTTGAATTCTCAGTTTGGGCCTGAATTTCTGAGTGTAATATGAATCTCTACCTTTCACTTTGATGTGTTTGTGTTTTTACAATGTTAGGAACTTCAAATGTGTGCTTGGCAGCCAAGAACTAAGATGAATTTATGGATACTGTGAATATTACTGTTGTTATAAAAAATAATTAATATTCAATAAGCTAATCATCTTTAATAATTAATGTTCTATGTGTAGTTTTAGCCTTTCAGGTTTTGGCTAAAGTTTTATATACATTTCAATTTCACAGGAGTCTCAATTATTTAGTTAATGCTTACTGGATGATGAAATTCTTATTGTAGTTAGTTTTGCTTGGTTATGAAGATTAGTCATTGGTCTATTGAAAAGTTAGCTGAATGTGAAATTGAGATGGAGACTTCTATTGAATTTTTTTAGTTTAGTGTTTATTTAATTGCTGTTTAACTGTGAAGCCGCATTTCTCTTTCATTATTGTTTGTGCTTTCAAGTTTCAGTATTCAATTGAGCTTGATAATTAGGCTTTCTCATTTCATTACTCATCACCGTTCTCGACATTCTTCAGTTTTTTTCCTTCATTCTTCACTCTAAAAAGTTTATCATCCTCTGAATTTGTTTGCAATTTGACAGACTGTTTATCGCTCCATTTGTTCAATAACTTCTGCTTTTAACATTTAAGAATCATAGAAGAAAGTTCACGTGGTTAATCATTAAAGAGATTGCTTTTAATTTTTCTTTTTTTTTTTCCTCTTGAAATTGCTTCTAAGTTTCTTGCTGGTTAATATAGCACTTTTAATGTCTCAAAAGAGGTCAACTATTCACAGGTTACTTGTTTATAAATATTTCTAAAATTACACTTTGTTTGCCGTTTTATTGTTGGGTTTTGACTTTTGAGTTGATGCATTTAGTTCCATAAAATCCTAATGAAAAAAAAATAAGAATGAATGCATGCTAAGATTTTAGGGCCCAGTTTTTTAAATTTGACTCATTTGAAAATCTCAGGTCCGGCCCTAGTCATGCTATACAATTGAAAATGGATTAGTTATGTGGTTAAAAAACATTCATGTACTAGAATATTCTTCATGTCCCGTTTGTTCTTTTCTTTTTTGGAGGGAGGTTGGGGATATTTGAAGTCAATGGTTGTTTCTGCAATTATTCGTGAAAAATGAGTAACAAATGATTTTGGATTTCTTTGTCGGGAATGACCAGATCTGAGGAGTGCTGGCTCGGCATATTAATTGCTGCACAACCTACTTATTGTTATATGAAAGCTCAATCATTGCAGTTGAGCTTTTATGTCTGTTATTTAGATAGCTGAATTATTCACATGATTTTTTTTGTACTCAAATATCTTCTATGTTTGGTTAAGTGATGGAGAAAATTCAATGCTGGCATCTGTGGCTGTTTGTTAATTTTTTATCTTTCAATTGACTGTTTGACAAGATGCACTGCATTGAATTGAGAGAAGGTTCTTATTAAGTCAAAATTTAGTGTTGCTGATTTTTTATTTTTATTTTTATTTTTCTCTTTACTAAACTGAAGATCGATCACTGTTAAAAAACTTCAGCCTTCCTTTTATCATCTATTATTTGGAGTTCTGGCTGTTGCATACTAGCAAGTATATCCAATGGATGAAATTAAGGATTCAGAATACTTCCAAGAAATGCCATATACAGAAATCAAGTCCTTCTTCGATTCATCTCCTCCTCTGAAGGATGTTTTTGAAATCAACAGAAAATTAGAAGAATTTATAGAAAGGAATTATTCGTCATCAGGCAAGCATTCTTGTTTAATTACCCTGGGATGCATATTTTTTTCATCATGCAGTTCTACTTCATTAGTTCTATATTGCATAGATGTAATGAGTTAACATGTACTTCAGAGAACAAAAGAACTAGAAGGGTGGTTTGCATTACATCTGGGGGTACAACCGTTCCGTTGGAGCAACGATGTGTTCGTTACATTGACAACTTCAGCTCAGGTCATAGAGGAGCTGCATCCACGGAGTAAACATCATACTATGTCTCGTTTGGGTTGGACAGTTTCACAATTTACTTATATTTTTGACACGGTGAAATTATATAATGAAACTACAGATACTTTTTGAAGGCTGGATATTCTGTAATATTTCTTTATCGGAGGTAAGTATTTCAGCAATTACATAAGCTTATTTTAAGTTTAATTGAACCATTCATTTGTTCATGAAGATATATCCTATAATTTTGTTGGCATCATTAACAGTTAAGGAATTGATATGCAGGGGAACCTGCCAGCCATATTGTAGGTCACTTCCGGATGATCCATTGCTTGAATGTTTTGAAATTACCGATAAATCAAATATTGGAGGTTAGAAGTTACTTTATCTTTCATCCAACCTATTACTGATCATTGAGAAAGTAATTTGATTAATTACTAACAATGCAAAGGCATCCTAGACTATAAACATTGCTTAAGAAGGTTACGACTGTTTTGCATTCTGTGCAACTGTTGTTTTGGAACATATCTTTAATCATTCATGAAATATCATCCAAAATAACTTCATACTAATTAAATTTTTATTTCCTGATATTTCAACCAGTTGCTCGGCATTGCATTAGATAAAGCATTCTTTTGGTTTCTTGCTTGATTGCTACACCTATTTAATGTTTCAGTGAATCCGGCACACGCTGAAGCGGTGAAGAAAGCCGTCAGCGAACATCATTCTGTATGGATCTTTGCAGTTAATTCACAATTTAACCCCTGTTTGACAACCATTATTTTAAAACTTTTTAATTTTCATACTCATTGTCAACCACACATTTACACAATAAATTATTTTGCACGTAAACCCAAAACTTTTCCTTACTTTTTAACCACACACTCTCCAAAAAGTCACTATTCAAAACTCCATTTTCTCAAAATGATAGCCTTCAAACAGGGGTTTAATCTTTTTGTAATACTTATGTGATTAACATTCAGACTGGTCAATTTTACTGCAGGCCGTTATCAAAGGCAATTTGTTGAAACTTCCCTTTACAACAATTTTCGAGTATCTTCAGGTTGTCTTTCTTATTTTTTCCCTAAGATTTAAACACCTGCTGTTTTACTGTCTGGGAAACTATTAATTTTCCCTTGGGCTAATTGGTCCTAGTGTTTACGTGAATCATAAAATCTACCATTTGTTATTTTTTACTCTGCAATTTATTAAATTTTCATGGGTATGCTTTCAATGAATAAGTTTGTTGAGCTTGTACGAGTGAAGTTAATCATCCAAGAAACCTAGGCAGAGATTTTGCTGATGTATGTAGAATTACTTTTCTTCTCCTCTAAGAAGAAAAGAGTGATTATTTTTATCATATTACTACGCATACACCCATTTGGATTCCAGGTATTACCATGCAAACACTGTTGGTTAATGGTTTGTATTCAAACTTCGCATCCCCTTCTATGACCATTTTTCTAGGGAAGGAATGGTTATAAATTATAATACTTAAAGATAATACCTTATAATATGAACTTAATGGATCTAGTAATCACTCTTTTCTTCTTAGAGGTCACATATTTTCTATTTTGAAGAGGTTTTTATAATGCTCGTTAAATATTTTCTTTCTTGGGAAAAGTAAAGAATGTTTTGGGTGGCTTTCACGTAAGGATTAATCTATGTGTACATAGATGTACACATAGAGGTTCACATAATATGAGTGAGGTGGGGCCAACGATACTGTAGCATGAGCATCACCCCACTCACATTATGTCAACCCGTATGTGTACATCTATGTACACATAGCATGACTCTTCACGTAATTGATTTAGGTTGCATTTTAAGTTTGCTGCTCTCCATCTCTGCACGCACCTTTTCTGTTCATTTGATTCTCGTTGCTTCATTTACTGAAGACTCTTATGTATGGACAGATTTTACAGTTGATTGCACTATCAATGAGGAGTCTCGGATCAAGTGCTATGTTCTATCTTGCAGCTGCAGTTTCTGATTTTTACGTTCCATGGGAGACTATGGTAATAATCAACTCTACTGAAGATGTCTTTTCATTTTGTTTTGTTATTATGTGCATCTTTGTGATGGGTAAATATCCCTGAAACATTTGCCCAAAGTCAAATCAAAGGCCTGGCGTTTAATTGTGTTGTAAAGGGCTTTATTTGGTGAAGCAGACAAGTAACGTGTTTCACTTAATTTATAATATCTTGGATCGTGTTTAAAACTCGAGTTGAGAGTCAGACTAGTGCTTCTCGCAGTTAAAGGCTTAAAGCAGTCCGTAATTTTCCTTATCTTAAAGGGTTTGATGGGCCTAATTTCTCTGTCACATCACATATTACTGATTATAGAAATGAACGTCCTTTGTGATGGATGTCTATTGGTATGAAGATGAGTAACTATGAAATGATACTGTTTCGACCTTTTTAATTTACATTCTGGATGAAATGAATTTTTACTTGTCCTGTTGCTTGGAAACAGATGCATTTTCCTTGGTCATATTGTATTTGCTTCCGTAAGCATCATTCAGTGATGATCGAACTTATGAAATCTACTTCCACTGTATTTCTTTTACCAGATCATGGAAAGCAGACCAAAAACCCTCTTTGCTTATACTTGTTCTTGTTATTGCGTACGTCCCCCCTTCTCTCCCTCCCCAAAGAACATAAACTTGTTGGAGGTGGACTTTCGTATGAGATCTGGGAAATATGAGCTTGAAATGACTGTCAAACTTGTAATGAATTGGTGATCTTCAATTCTTGAAGTCGGAAACCTTGTTGTTCGCCCATTTAGGGTTTTAATATAATAACTATTCTGGAAAACTGATCCTATTTCGAGATCATGGTCATTTTGGGGTGAGGTAATCTGATCTCTTATGTGTCTTGAGCTATTTTTAACTTCAATATTGGCTGAGTTTATAGACGGTGCATAAAATTCAGTCCCAGTCTGGTCCTCTGGACATGCGGCTTGCTCAAGTCCCTAAGATGCTCTCAGTGCTGAGGAAAGATTGGGCACCAATGGCCTTCTGCATATCATTCAAGGTTAGATATCTGCCAGTAGTGTTCCCAATTTGATTTGAATTTTAGTATGTATATGGCTTGTGATAAAAACAATTAGGGAGAACTGGGGGTCATGGACACCGAAGTTCCTAAAGTTACTGTTATGGATTTATTTTTACACGAGAGATTTGAACTCGTACATCTACACGTTCGCAATGTACGTGTGACATACATGTTAAATGTGGTTCAAATGTTTCTATATGTGCACTTTTGCTTAGTCCCTTAGTCCATAGATAAACAAAAATTTACCTCGCGGACTTCTGAGTCCCTTTCCCCTCCATTTCTCACAAATAAAATATTTCTAGGCCGTACTTATAAAACGAGCAGCCATGAGAACTGCCGTCTATCCTCTCTTGGGAGCAATTTCTATAATGTTAGTTAAAGATTTTTATCTCTACGTTTTTGTAATCATATACAGGACTATTAATTATTCAGTCTTGTGTATGCTTTATCTGTCTGACTTGACAGCTGGAGACGGACACAAAGATTCTTCTGGAGAAGGCTGATACAGCCCTTAAAAAGTATAAAATGCACATGGTTGTGGCCAACGAGCTTTTAACCCGTAAAGAGGAAGTTATAGTTGTCTCTAAAAGTGGAAAGATCACAGTTCACCGAGACAAGAATCAACCTGGTGCCGATGTAGAGAGCCCACTGGTCAAACTTATCGTGGATCGACATTCTGAATATATAAAAGACTTGGGTTCATGATTTCATGCCAAACATTGGATGGGTGGCAAAAATTGCAGCCCCCTATCCAGACTGATATCTAGATTCAAGCAAAATATGTTGGTTTCACATAGTTCTTAGCCTTGGTTGGATTAGTTAATGGAAATATAGCAAAAACGCTTGGATAATAAATGTAGAATTGACATTTCTTCAAGAAAAATCTGTGCTTTTAGTTCATGTTTCATTTGGTTATTGTTCTATAATCAATGCAGTTAATAAAGGAAGTTTTTCTCACTGATCTTAGAGGACATATTTCTTCCTTGATGAATTTATCTGTTACAATTCTCTGACATTTTCTCTTCTGTTGTTATTATTATCATTCATTTGCATGACTGTTCCAAGTGCAATTAGCACATTGATAGTTGAAAGATGTTTCATTAGTTGGTTGAAGCTTTAGACCAATCATAAATGTGTGGAGAGAAGCATTGATTTTTTAAGTATCAGTTTTGCATCTTACAAGGCATGTCTGATATAAGTTATGCAATGTAACAAAACAAGCTCGAATAGCACACATCCATTTTCATCCAATAACTTTGTTGTTGTTTTGTTTGGGGTATTAAGGGGCGTTTGGAAGGTTTCTATTTTTGCTTCTGTTTCTTGTAAGAAGAGCTTGCTACCACACCGTGGTCCGTGTGTAACAACTTCACGCCCAGAGCTCTTACCCTTTTTCGCGGGCTTTCTTGTGGCATTTCATTCAAAGACTTGAACATTTATTTTAGTAGTATATAGAAGCAAGAATTAGATCAACTTTAGGCCTTGTTTGTCACCCATTATTGTTTCAAGAATGATGTAATGAATAGTATTTTTTGGAGAATGTGTGGTTGAAATTTAAAATAAATTTATTGGTTTGTGTGGAATATTTTATTTGGTGAATGTGTGGTGGGTATTGTTTACTGTAGCCAACAGAGTTTTATATAATGGTAGACAAACAAGGGCTCACATGGAATGCTTATGTCGATGTGATTTATGTTTCTTTCCGGGGATAAGATAAGACTCACAAGATATGTGTGGAATATTTTATTTGGTGAATGTGTGGTGGGTATTGTTTACTGTAGCAAACAGAGTTTTATATAATGGTAGACAAACAAGGGCTTAATAAGTTCAAAAGTAATTTTTTAGTTACTTTTTACTTCATTTTGAATAATTGACATAACTACATTTAAATGCAAGAGCATCCATCCATTTTAATAACATTGTTACATATACAGAGAGAGAGAGAGAGAAGAAAATTACCATACAATATATTCTTAATTTGTCCTCCATAAACAAAATTACCCGCAAGAATTTCAAATAAAAAAAATGAAAAAGAAAATCATGCAGCTAATTGAATATCACCAATCTCCAACTGAGCACCAATTTCTTCAAGTTGCTTCTTCACACTCATGTCAATCAATTTTGACCCAGAACTTCCATACCTTATAGTGAACCCAGCTACTAGTGAAGGGTCAATAACAGTTTTGATTCTCACATTCTCTGCGCCAGTCAATTTCTGAACTTCTTTCGCGATCTGGGACAAATGCTGGGACTCCAATTTCACAACTGAAGAGACAATTGCGAGTTCAGTGTTCGTAAATTTGTTGTAAACAAGTTCGAATTCTTTCAAAATGTCCTTAATCAATTCAATTCTCTTCATGTCTACGAGAATGTTGAGGAAGTTGACGACATGGGGCTGCAGGCTTGAAGATTTGGCAATTTCGTCTACTATTGCAATCTTCTTTTCTTCGTCTATGGTGGGGTTTGTGAAGAAATCTAGGACACCTGGATCGGAGAAGAATTTCTCGATTTTTTCGATGTCAGCAGAGGTTTGCTCGAGGGTGTTGTTGGACTTCGCAACATCAGCTAGGGCAGCGGCATAGCTTCCGGCGGCAGAGTCAGCCATTCTGGCTCCAGATGCACCGCCTCCGCCGCGGTTGCGGCGGATGAGGGGCTTGATTGTGAGTTTTGGGAGCTTGAGGCCGGTGGAGAGGGAGAATTTGACAGTGGGTCTGGAATGGATTGGGGAGGAGGGCGATGACCGGGACTGGAAAGTGATAGGGGTTTGTTGCAGGGCGGCGGCTGCCATTGCTAACGACGGTGGAGGACAGAAAGGGAGGGAATTTGGAATTTGTGGAAAGGCAGAGAGGTTTTTGATAGGTATTGACGGTGCTTAGTGAAGGGAATCAGAAGATAAACGGTGAAGATTGAATTGATTATCCTGTGAAGGATGGCGTCTTATCTGGACTTCTGGAGCGGATAATAAACTGACACGTGTCTACCTTAAATTGAAGGATTAATCTTTGGCCTTTTGAAAAAAAGGTTGAACTTCAACCTTCAGCCTCCCCACCGCTCCACCCTTAGAATATCGTGGAGGAGGTAAATCGCAGGATGCGACTCAGCAGGTCAAGATATAAGAACTGTCATACTGATATCCACACAGAGTCCGATTCCAAACCTTGTTAGAGACATGAATCAAACCCTCACACTGAGCTGCCCGCTCAGCTAAGACTACATCATTCCTGTCGTTTGCGCCACTGAGCTTTGCCCCGGGAGCATCTTTGGCCTTTTGATTGCGAGCATGAAATTTGTACCGAATGAAAATAAATTTTAGTTAATTCAATTGTTTAGAATTTATTTGTATGAAAATTATCAATCAAATGTATTTAGTTTTTCAATCTTTATATTTATTCATTTTTTTGATGGATAGATAATAGAGAAGAGTTAGATGAGACAGTCAAGTTCCTGAAAAATAAAATCCTACTGTCCTAAAGTAAATATTTTCCTTGATTTTGAGCAAAATATCATCTCGTTACCCAAAGTAAGAAAATATTTTTCATGAAAAAATGTGAATCAAAACCATGTTATGGTTATAAAAATAAATCTCCACACTACCGACTAAAATTATGTTATAAATGTAAATCTCTTTTTACTTTTTCACGGCTGCTACAAAGCATGTGAACTTTGCTAGTTGGCCAACAATTCATTTTATATAAAAGATATCACAATCTACTCGTAATCCAAACCAGGGAGAAGAAAAAAATTAACTATAAGAAATATTTCTGGATGAACAGCGAATTTCATTATTCACGGATGGAATTGAGAGTTGTTTGTAAATAATTGTGCATGAGAACTGAGATTTGTGCTTTGTGATGTGAACAAATTCGGGTATGAGAAAAATGTTTCATCGTCCGTAAAAGGCAGTCCCTGAGGTTGGTAAGGACTAGTGTCCTGATCGATAACCATGTCATCATATGCAGGAAGCACGGCTGCCTGATTCCCCAAGTAGTTTCCACAAA
Organism: Fraxinus sp. D2006-0159; assembly: GCA_903798375.1. Lineage (NCBI taxonomy): Eukaryota > Viridiplantae > Streptophyta > Magnoliopsida > Lamiales > Oleaceae > Fraxinus > Fraxinus sp. D2006-0159. The sequence goes on from CAIGRQ010011080.1 coordinate 10,328, forward strand.
CCCCTTTTGGACTTGGAGTTGGAGAACCCGAGATGGCCTTCTCCATGGTGTCTGACATAGGTTTGTCCTTGTGGAAAGGATTTTCAAGACAAGCATCTGATGACTGGTTGCTTGTTTTCTTGGCAAGTTCACTTATCCTGAGCTGAGCCAGGGTAGCTGCTGAACGAGCAGCTGCAGCTGCCCTGTCAGCCGTTTCCATAGCAGCCTGAGCAGCAAGCAGAAAGCCTTGTAGATCTACAATCGTCTCACCTTTAGGTTCCAAGACAAGGGAAGGGGGATGATCATGTTGTTTGGCCGGAAATGATGCAGAAGATTGTGGTGGAGGAGATACGAAGGGCACAAACTGTTTGTCTTCCATTGATTCACAAGCTTTAGCAACTGATTTCTGAGGAACCAGTTTTCTTGGTACCAAATGGGACAAATTTTCATTACTTCCAGAAGGAGTTGGTTCTTCTCGACCTGCCTTGGATGCTTCAGAGGTAGGAAAATGAACCACATCTGGGGCTGAACCGGTGCCTTGATTTGAATGTAATGGCTGTTTAGGAACTTCCGGAAGATCAGATATCTCAAAATCTGCATCAGAATCAAAGCCTTCACTGGCGGCTTGTTCAGGAACAGAAGCTTCATCATGTTTCTCTTTAGGAAAGGGCGTCTCGGAGCCACTGATGAATCGTGTTGACCCATTCTGGAAAAGAAAGGGGAGTTATTAGACTAGAGAATAGAGATGGAATTAATCCAATCAGTAGTAATCCTTACCAGTAAGTCTTCACGTGGCTTCAACAATTCACTTTCGGAGGCATTTGGATCCCAGTCTAGCTTGTGCTCTTCAGCGATTTCCTTTAGCAGTTTCAGTTTTACATCAGGAACAGGAGCTCGAACAGATAACAATTCCACCAACTGCAAGTTCAGTTTCAAAATTAAATGTCAAAAGAAACCAAAAGAGAAATAAACATAAGCCACTAAACCTTCCAAATTATAAGGCCAATTAGTGTTACCTGTCGATTGACACGACATTCTGGCATAAGCTCGGTTGCAGCAGACACGAATTCTTTCCCATACTTGCCAGCAAACAACATTTGAACCTGCAACAACTCTGGCAGATCGACGCACCTCAGTGCAGCAAAGCATACACTGGAAATTGCTTCTTTCAAGTCCAGAGGACATTCCCTGAACATAGTTTGGAGTGAACAAGTTTAATTAATAAGACAAAACATATAGCAGAAAAGTGGCCGTGGCTGCATTCTTATTTGTATAGAGCTTATAAGAAATAATCTTCTTTCTTAGGGTGACAAGTACATAACACCATGAATGTCTCAAAATTGAGAACTTTTGAGACACTATTGTTATTCCCATAAAGAAGTAAAAAGAGAATTAGAATGATGATTATTTTTCCAAATAATTCCTTCGTAAGGGGAGTTGGGTGACATTTCATATAGGAATTACACTTGCATATAAACTATACATGGATACAGCAATATGTTAGATCTTCAAGACTTTTATAAACTATATATGGATACAGCAATATGTTCACATGTATCAAAATATATTTTTGAAAACGACGTCGAAAGCTAATTAAAACATAATACATATATATATATAAAACTACTAAAAGAATCGCTAAGAATTTTCATATAATCTGAAGAATTAATCCTCTAGATAACTAACTATTTACCAGTGATTCCTGGGTAATATATCCAAAAGAAAAAGATGAAATCATTATTACGCACATAAAATCATTCAATTATTAAGAGAATTAATCTAGGATATACCGATACAACTCAAAAACGCCATGTTGCATATCCAAATTATTTTTTAGTTTTGTATAGTTGGACGCCGATGCGTAGCCAACATGACACCAACACGTGTCGAAAACGCCATGTGTTGATCCAAATTATTTTTTGGTTTATACAGTTTGACATGTCGACACGTGGAAGATACATTGTTAACATGACGGGAGATACATTATCGACATACTAGGATATACATTGCAGACACGTGTTAGAAATGTCAGGAACTATGTCCAAATTATTTTTTGATTTAACACAATTGGAAAGGTTGCGTCACATTACCGACGCATAGGGATACAAGAATTGCCCACATGTCGAGAGATACATTGTTGACACGATGAAATTAACAAGAAATTTTCTTTACAATATAAAAAATAAAAAGAATCAGCGTGTTGGATACATGTCATGTATTTGAAAAATTGTGTGCTAGCGTGTCGGAGCCATGTCAACACTTGTGACCGTGTTGGTGCTTCCTAGACTTGTACAAAATAAATATGTTCTTCGTTAAGCCAGTTCTTTTGCATCTGCAAAGGTTTGAAAGTCACACGGCATTCAAGTTGAAGTTATAGAAGAAAAAACAAACATGTTTAATTGTAATACAGCAAAAGCAGCTCACTAAAACCAACTCTGTTAGAAGACTGCTTCTGTTATAGGAAATGAAAGAAAAAAATCGCCAACCAAGCCCTTCATAAGAAAAAGCAGATTTCTATAGTCACTTGCCAAAATCAACAGGAACCTAAGATTAGAATCATTTTCTCTTTCTGGAAAAGAAAAACAATGGGCAAAAAGGCAACTGCCAAATGGCTTAAGTAATATAGGCACGAATGCAACAATCACAAGGAGAGACCAGTTTGAAGATTCCAAAGGTTCTGGCACAGCACCCTCGTTTCGTGACACTTAGACCAGACAATTATTCCTCAGTTCCTCAAATTGCTAGCACTAATACATAATTAACCTTAAGGGTCTGTAAAACTCATTCCTAAACATGCCTAAATTGTTCTTTTCCAACTTGTGAAAAATTAAAGAATCTTACACATTACCTAAATCATAAACAAGGCCACGATGCAATAACGTCAAATGCATTAAATAGAAAAATAGAAAAGAAAAACTATTACCTTTGTGCTTCAATGATTGGAAGACGAACCACAATAAGCTCGCAGAATAGCTCAATTATCTCTTGAGCGGCCATCATATTCTCTTCTCTTATTATATGTTCAACCTAACAAAGTAAAACATAAAAAACTCATTAGTTCATTACCAATTACAACAACCTAATGGCGTCGAAGAGCAATCACATCACCCTTTAATCGCTCCTCAACGGCCAAATTCAACTCTCCCACAAATAATATATACATGAACATCATTTACAATTTATCAAACAAAAGAATGGATTAGTGTCAACACCCGAATTCTAGCAGTGGCTTCTTGACCACTCTCAAGGAGTTTCGCTATTTCTCGACGCATCTGCCGTATCTGAACCTCTCTTCGGTTCCTCAGTAACTTTATCCGCGGAATTGCAAGTTTTAGCAGAGTCTTACTGCAAATATGCACACACAAAACCACAATCAGAGTATATATTCATAATCACTCATAAACCCACTTTCACCTACACAAGTCACTCTCACTACCCAATTAATTATCACCAAAATTTTAGTAAAAAAATCTGTACATCAATGGAAATCTATAGCTAATTAAATGTGATCGTGTTAAAGTTGGGCATCAAAATTATTAATTTCCTTAATCATCTGAGAAGATCAATTCTTGACAGCATTTTCAACAATTTCTTAAGAAATTCAATGGTGTACACTTATAAAAGAAAAATAATATAAGAGCAAAAAGGAGGGAAATTTAAGCTCACCATTTGGCCGCTTTGAAGCCTTTGTTAAAGAAGGAATCGAGCATTGACATGGCAAAAAATACCTCAAATTACACACCGCAAAATTGCAATTATTGTCGAAATGCCGATGTTAGAAGGACGCATCTGGGTTTTTCGTGATAGATGTACATATATACAGCTGCTTACGTGGATGGGACGCGTATGAGTTTCCTTACTTCCTAAGAATCTTGCATTTCTTCGAATTTGAATCTATATACTACTGGACTTGGACCCTAAAACGCGAANTGGGACGCGTATGAGTTTCCTTACTTCCTAAGAATCTTGCATTTCTTCGAATTTGAATCTATATACTACTGGACTTGGACCCTAAAACGCGAAAAATAAATAATTAAAAATAATATTTTACATCACATCAATAACTTTTCCTTCTTTTTCAACCACATATTTCCAATCACATCAACCAAAAAAATTCATTCTTTTGGAAATAATGTGCACCAAACAGGGGCTAAATATAATAAAATCATAATTATACAGATAATGATCGCATGTACGTACTTGTCACAACTTATTTATTAGTCACATATTATCAAATTAATTGATCATAAATGATTTTACGATCACGAATAAAAAATTTCAATCACAATTTATTTCATCGATCACAAATAAAAAAAAAAAGATATAGGTCACAATTTATTCGTCGGTCATATTTTTTCAAATTAGATTATCACAAATTATTTTTCAATAACAAATTATCAATTTTTTAGATTACAATTAAATAATTGATCACAAAGAACCAAATAGTTAGTTAAAAATTAATCAAATAGTTGGTCACATACACCAGATACCCCACCCCTACTTTCCCTACAGTTATTCGAGTCCGGCTACACCATTTTGGGGTGTCGACTAAAGCTTGAGCTAGCCTGTGTCACAGGCCATTTTTGGAATGTGATGGGCCGACTCGAGTTTAAAAAAAAAAAAAACACGGGCAGCTAAAATTACTGCTACCATTCACAACTGCCTACTTTTTATAAGTTTTTTTTTTTTAGCTGTATTTTCTTATATGTTAATATTTTTTTTATTATTTATAATACGTATAAATTGCACAAATTTTAAAGTTATTAAAAAATTAAGATTTATAACGAATTAAAAAAAATCGGGCCGAAAACTCGAGTCGAGCCTAAATTTTTTGGTCGAGCTTTTGCTCGGCTCGACTCGGGCCAAAAAAGCTCGAACCATTTTTACTCGAGCCAAGCTTGAGCTTCGAGTTTTAGCTCGTGGATTGGCTCGACTCGTTACACATGTACCCTGTCTCCCGACCCAACACCAATACTTGATTACAAATCAACCAAATAATTGATCACAAACATTTTTCATCATGTCTTGTCGTCTTTGTCGTCGTCGCAACCAACACCATCAACAAAATCAAACAACACCACCACCAATAACACTGTCACCACCTACATAAATACCAAAACACTAAAAACCACCATCGCAAACCACACAAATCACCGTGGTTACAGATCATGCGCAACACCATCACACACCAGATCGCTCCCGACATTGGCGATGGGCGGATGAACAGCAAATCTCGAAACCAGCGCCGCTGGGTACCAGATCGCGGCATACTAACAAAATACCACCAACAGCAAAAACCACTTGCAAACACCACCAACTACAGCGAGATCTGAATCCATCGCCGTTGCCACCAACAACACCAACTTTTCTTTCATGAGCAGCAGCGTCTCCAATTACACATTACCACCAAACCACACCAAATTATCATACACCGCAACCCACATCTCCACCACACCGCCTCTGCCAAATCAACAACCCAGCTGACCAATTACACATTACCATTTCCGCTGTGCCTCTCCATCCACAAAATCCCCGACCTACAGACTCAAAATCAAGATGAATAACATCGATTCACACAGCCAATTGAAACACCCACATCCCAATTGGCTAATCGAACTAGCCCCTACCACCCATCCACACACAAATAGCAGTGACGTCGAGTGACTGGAGAAGATAGAAGCGACGTCCATCATCACCGGTGGTACGGCGGTGGCATGATGGCAGCGGAAAGATGGGTTTATAGCAGTGAAACCTCCCTCACGGCGGCCATGGCCTCCACCTCCACTTCCACTTCCATAACCTCCCTCACAACGTCCGCCATGAAATCTAGCTCCTTCACTGTTGACCACTAAGGCCCTGTTCTCTTTGCTGTTTTCAGACCATTTTCCATTTTCAATTTTCTAAAATGCTGAAAACGCATTCACTTTGTCATTTTTGAAAATGAGTTTTTGAAAAAAAAAAAAAATTTTATACTGAAAATAGAAAACACTCAAAACTACGTTTTGAGTGTTTTCTGTACAAAGCACGCAAGTTTTAGAAAAAACGGAAAACACCCGTTTTCATCCTCTTCCTCTCCCTCTCCCTCACTGTTCCCCGTTCCCCAACCTCCTTCATTTTCCTTTCTCCCCTAAACCCACATTTCTCAGCCTCCGCAAGAGACACTTCCGACGCCGATCGACTTCCAATTCCCGACGCCCTTCCACCTCCAACGCATGTCCGCTCCTCCACCGCCTGTCAAAACTATGGCGCGACCGTTGATCTTGCCCCCTACCCGTAGCCTCAAAATAAGGTAAAATTAACCCTTTTTTTTTCTGTGACTTGTCTTCCTTAATTGCTCTTCTTCAATCAGATCTGTGTGGCGATGACTAGATCTTGAAAGGAGGGAGAACGGTGGGGCGGGGGTGGATTTAGAAATGTTTAACCCGAACAGAGAGCAACATGGCATTGGGTTTGTTCGTCGTCCACGCACTCGTGAATTGGAACCCAAAATATATTTCTTGCCATAAGCTGGAATTATTACATGTTTGGGTAATCAATTTTTAGGTTCGTTTAATGATAAAAATAAATACTGTGGGTCTACATTTATTTGAATGTGCCCTTAAAATCCTCACATGATCGATCTTATTTGATATGCAAATCCTTAAATTGGGCACTGGGATATAGGGCTGCCAGAAAAGAAACTATACATCAGTTGAGTGTTGCTAATATGGGATTGTTGTATTGAATTCGTGGGGGAAACTTCAAGAGTCAGAAATGAACATAAACGTAAATTGGTTAAGTTTGTGACTATTGAACATATATTTGTTCTGAATGTAATTGTTGGATTAGCAATATTATGTCTGCCATGGTAGAACCGGAATTTGTCTCTACTGAGATGTCGCTGAAAGCTGTAGAGAGGAGCGTGATGTTGATGGTTAACAAACATTTTTTTTTTTGTGTTAGACTTGCGCAGAAAAATCTTAACTAAATGAGTCTCGAAGTCTCTTTCAATTATCTTTCAGACTGATATTTGGTTACACTCAATCAGTGATGATATCTATTTGTGGTCATCTGGTGAATTTTTCATATATGT
>CAIGRQ010011084.1:0-10250 GCA_903798375.1 Fraxinus sp. D2006-0159
GCATCGCACGGACGCAAACTAGTTACCTTAAAAATATCAAAACTCGTACATTGTACGGGTGTACGACTAGTATTATTGAAAAATAATTAAAATTTCTGAATTTACGTATAATATTATTTTATTGAAAATTGTGTGATTGGAAAGAAAAAAAAAAGAAAAATGTATTTTAAAAATAATGGAGATCAAACAAATGTGAATAAATTAATCAAACTTTATTTTCAACCAAGTATTTTGATAGACCCACAAATACTATTCACTTATCAACAACTCATTTATATCTGTTTATAAATTAAAACGATTATAAATTCTTCCCAAACGAAGGCATAGCATTAACTACGTAGTTTATACAACAATAATGCTAAATGTAAAGTTTTGATTTACATTATTTTTGGCATCCCATTTGTTTCAAAAAAATTGTGGGCGGGATTTTTTTAAAATACTCTACAATTGTGTGATGCCACATGACACAATGTAAACAATAATGTAAAATATGATGTACATGTTGCATGATTGTTCATATAAAGTGATGCCACTCTTTTTTGGCTACTTCCTCTATAAATTGATGCAATCAACAACCTACAATTCAATACCTACTTATATAACATTGCGGCAAGAGTAATGTTATTCATCATGACGATGAAGAGAAGTCATAGATTAACTGCTACATTGTCCAATATATAAAAATGAATTCCAAATTTGTTGAATAATGTAACAATTATCACCGACACAGACGGTTCCCACTGATAATGAATAACATTATTCTTACAGCAAAGTGCATGGAGAACATCACTAATAAGAAATTAATATCCAATATCTCTCACACTAAAATAGGTTTCAATCCGACAAACATTTAGGTTTTGAGTTAACCAGTAAAATTTCATTCATTAAACCTGGAGCATGTCTTAAACAATGTCAAAAATCAAAGCCAACGTGAAACATAGCAACATGAATTTAAAAAGATCAAATTCAGCTGACAACACTTTCTTTTGGTTTTGTGCCAGGGGATATACAGGAAGAGCTTTATCATACATAAAATGCTTGACAACCACCACCGATCAATCTCGAAGAACTTTGCAAATAAATGAGAGTAGCCCATAAACTTCGTAGATTATACAGGTGTTCATAGGTCAGTTTACTTGAACTGGAACTTACACTATACAATTCTTTCACATTCATCTTAAAGGTTTGGTGAAAGTTACTAAATTCATCAAATCCAACAGGCACAATGGACAAGATACAGAAATCATGCACACTGATGTATCTACAATTTAGCTGCAACATCCACCTCTTTGTGCAACTGCTCCATCTCTCGCCCCGGGTTGACCTTGGGGTCGCCCATAGCCAACCTTGATACCAGATGACTGCAATTCCAAAAAAAATATAGTATATATATAATGAGAGTTCTGACGTAAAACAAAATAGCAGGAGAACCTTCAATTTCAAAGAAAGATGTCGATAATCATTAATCCCTACAACCTCAACAAGATGGGCAAACAGTGAAGTACCAGAAAGGTTTTACATGCACAAGAAATGCTAATTTTATATTGGCTTACAAGCTTATATCGAAGCCACACCATTCTTTTACAATGCATATGGCTGAGTTAACCAGATTAATGGCCAAATCACCATCATTTACCTACTTAAAAGTTGAATAAAGAGAAGATACTCTCTAGCCTCTAGATTAATGGCCAAATCACCATCATTTACCTACTTGATAGTTGAATAAAGAGAAGATACTCTCTAGCCTCTAGGGCAAATAATGTGAAAAGGCATTACAAGATAAACTGTGCAGAACCAACAGAGAGTTGTCCAGTTTGTTTCCTAAGAACCACAGTAACCTTACCTCATTGGATACATCAAATACGCCTTCCTGGATCTTCTGAAGTATTTTTGCCGCCGTCTTTGTGAATGCCTGCAAAAGAGTACATTAAAAGTACATGTAAAATAAAATAGAGATTCAGATTGGATAGAAAGACTTCTATAATGCAGAAGTTGCGTGAAGAAAGAAAGGTTTCTTAGATTTTGTTCATTCAAATGTAGCACCTCCTCGACATTTTGGGCTGTCCTAGCAGATGCTTCCAAAAATAAAAGTCCATTTTCTTTGGCAAACTGTTCTCCCTCCTCTCTGCTTACAGCTCTTCGGTGAGCAAGATCACTTTTGTTTCCTACAAGCATGATCGTCATGTTTGGGTTTGCATGCTGCCGAGCATCTTCCAGCCAGCTTGCAAGATGATTAAATGTCTCTCTCCTAGACATTAGACATCTTCCCAGTGTAAGAAGAAAAATAATTCATATTACATAAGAACTGGAACCTAAGTGGAAAGACAAAAGAACTGTCTGACCCTAGACTATTAAAATGCAGGGAAATCAGAGTTTGACATAAGAAGATGAGCTCATGTCATGAACATTTACAAATTGCTTATGGTTCCTATTTCTTTTCTACCGCATTCAACCCAGAGTACATCTAACTTTCAAAAAAAAAAAAAAAATTGCACACCACGTGACAATACATGGTACACATGCGAAAAGCAAACAAGTATATATTGTCTATATATCCCCTTCTGTTTAATGAAAATGAATCGATGATTAAATATGAAGACTCCAACAAAATTACCAAGCCCATGTTTGAGCCTCATTCTTTAAAAACTCATTTTTCTCCAAACTCATTTTCAACCGCACATTCTTCCAATAAAATATTTTAACACGTGAACCCAAAATTTTTCAATATTTTTTAACCACATATTCTCCAAAAAAATTACTATTACACAATCTATTTCCCCAAAAATGGGGCTCAAACAGAGCCTAAGTAACCACTAACCAAAGCCTATAAAGCAGGAGTGAACACAAGACTTGCACATCATAGCCACATTGTAATACCGTCACCCATAACTCCAAAAGTTTTACTCTCTGTAAGCAAATTCTGACCTGAAATCATCTTATTTTTTCATGATACGTAAGAGTTGTCTAAATGTGTCCTAAACATGCATGGAATCTTATCAGTCAGAAAAACGAAAGCAGCCAGAAAACTACTAAAGATAATACAACTGACCATTATTCAGGAAACAGTTCATTCTGAGTACGAAAAGGGAAAAGAACTGAATATACAAAGACCTACCTGGTTATGTCATAAACAAGTAGAGCACCAGCTGCTCCCCTGTAATATGATCTAGTGATGGATCTGAAGGATTCTTGGCCAGCCTGCAAGGAAAAAAAAAAGAAAAAGAAATTGGTCAATTTTTCTGTGAAGAGCAAATATAAACCAAAGACAATTCTGAGTCTCGTAAAACTGAAAGAATTAACTGAATGACAAAAGGATGGAAAATTTTGAATACATATTTGCATATCACAAGAAATCAGTATCTTATTTAGAGTCGATGTTTTTACATGCATATCTCATTCCTCCCCACAAGAAGTTCATTTTCAGAAGAGAGTGTGTACTTTTTGAAGAGAAGGTTGGGAGAAAGGAAAATAAAAGAATATACGCAAAGATATATTGCAGGCAGGAAAGAGACTGGACTGATCATTCCCATATTTAACAAGCACCAGAGAAAATACAAACATGGAAAATTGGTATGTTTAAATCGAAATACAAGAGATGATGTGCATCTAGATGAAATCTTAAGTTGATGTGGGAGGATAAAGCATGAATCTTACAATTTTATAAGCAGGCCGATAACAATAATAATTCATCCACGCTAAAGTTTAACCGTCAATAGAATTGAAAGAGACCAACAAGAATGATGAAAAACAATGAGCTACTCGATAACCAGACAACTATCAAAAATTCATTCCCTCAAACATTGCTGTACAAATTTCAGACTTCACATCCTTTACTCCTGTAGCATTTCCCCCTTCCCTGGGAAAAAGCAAGGCAAATTCAAAGGGATTTTGATGCAACAATTGGGGCAAATATGTCATGGCCTACAACATACCATCTCAAAACCGTTAATACCACGAAAGAATCCGAGGTGGAACTGTGGTTTCAGCTACTGAGAAAATTCGTCTCCAAATATACAGAACTAAATCGTTCTAATTCTTAACATCCAGGCTAAAAGATCCTCTTCAAGCATAAATTACAGAAATTAAATAATCTTATTTCAACAACCAAAAAACTAGGAGCCAGAAAAAGCTTATAACTAAATTTTGTACGGGTCATGACTACAGACTATATGCCAAAAACTCTAAACTTAAAAGCAAAATATTCAATTAAAAGGATAAATAATTGTAACCAACTATAAATATTAACGCACGGCTAAGGATAACAAACAACATATTAGTAAGTTACCGTGTCCCAAATCTGAAGCTTAAGGGGCCTGCCATCGATGGTGACCATCCGAGCCCCGAATTCCACTCCGATTGTGAGATCATGCACGGGCTGGAACCTCTTGTCGGTGAATTGTAACAGAAGACAAGATTTCCCCACACCTACACGGAAAATCAAGCATCATATACGCGTCTAGCTACTCATATACTAAGGGTTTTATTGAAAAATAAAGGAAAGAAAAGAAAAAACAGGAAGGAAAATTACCAGTGTCTCCGATGATTATGTACTTGAAGAGGTAGTCGTATGACATTTTCTCCGATTCGATAGCTGATGAAGATAAAGAAAAACAAAAGGAAAAGCTGTATGTATCAGTGTATGTATATGATGTGTGCGCTTTTTGCTGTATAAGTGGAAAAGAAGAAATGGGACGCTACGACGGAAGCTGCTGAAATCCAAATTATAGAGATGGGGGTGGCAAATAAAATAAAAGGAAAATTTGCATCATTGGACCCCGATTTGTCACTTCAGTTAATAATAAGTTGGTGTCAAATATTTGAAAAGAAGCAATTTTATCACCATATTTCGTATAATTTCACGGTTAATTCTGAACGGCAAACTGTTCAAATCTCTAGTTAGGGTCCATTTTACACAACTTTTAAAAAGTTAAAAGGAATTTTTAAGATCCAAAAATTACTTTGAACTTATTTATTTAATTTTCTGAAAGTGTTTTTTTCTATTTTGTAATTTCTTTTAAAGGAAGCTGATTCAATTTGACTTCCTATAATAAGATTTTCAAAGAGAGAATTGTTTAGGGAATTAGTTTCTATAATGTGGTTTTTTTTAGAAAGCTCTACTACAAGAAGCAAAAGTTTTAACAAACAATACAGTTCATGTCTATAAGAACAATTATTTGATCAAATTTTATTACATATAGTAAGATTTATAATTTTTACATACTTTTTTATTACACATTTTTCAAGACTTACTACTCATAGTCGATTATAAGTTTTGAAAAACATGCACAAAATTGCCATGTTTAATTTTGTGATTCTAGATTTCCTTCTCGACTTGAAATTTAGAGTTGTGCGTGAAATTCGTATGATAATTTAATAAAAACTTGAATGGTTTCTATCAGTTGCAATAATAAGAAAAGTTCGGAGATTAATTTACTTCTTTTTAAAAGTTGAGGACCAAATGAGAATTTCCCTTAAAGACAATTTCGTTTGTTTTGCTCAATTCTTTTTTTATCTTTATCTTTTTCTCTTGGGTGGAGTTTCTTGACAATATTAGATCACACGTCGAATGTGCTAATCCAATAATCCTCTTTACACAAGTGAATAGACAAATTTCCTGGTCAAAATCGTAGTTATCTTGTCACGTAAGAACAATTGTTTTGTTCCAATGATGTTTCAAATCGTTCATTTTTTTTTCCAGATGACTTAAAAACACACTAGACCTCCAATTCAAATATCAATCAATGACAATTACATAATCAACTCCTTTATTACAAAAGAGGAGACATAGCCCACAGGATACTTGACAAAAAAGACATCTTCATAAAGAATCGTGAAAACTTCACCAAAACGTACCTAACTTCGTAAGAGTTGAAACTTGACTTTCCCACTTCATATCTTTACGAACCTTGATATGTGGAGAACTTTTAAAATGTACGAACTTGTTGAACTGTGTATCATAGCCTAATGAGCGAAAGAAGAAGAAAAAAAACCTGAATCACTATATATAAGTAATCAACAATTAACTATTTTCACTTTACATTTTACAAGAAAACTGAGTTCTCAGCTAAAATTGCAGGTAGAATTACCTATGATTAATCCCTGATCATTTCTCCAGAAGTATCATCTTGATCACAGAAAATATTTTAACAGCAACCTTTATAAATCTTCACAGAGCGTCCTAGCTTTTTCAACGGCTGTTACATAGTAATACAATCTCCATAATGTTACTATGTCCTACAAAATTACCACCAACTTCAGAATTAGCTTTACACAGGCTCAAATAGAAACCATCAATAAACAACCAGATCCTCTATCTACCTCGTCGTCAAGATCAACACGGATCTCATCACTAGAAGTATTCTTGGATGGATTACGTTGTCTAATAATTTCCGCAACACGATCAAGATTTCCAGGAGGTAAACTCTGAATCAACTTTCGAAGCTGTTGCTTCTCGGAATGGGTCATTGGCCTGTTGGTGAATATTAAGACTTGTGAAAACAAGTACATCTAAAACGTATTTTACGAAACATCAAATCCTGAAGATGGTACCAGCAAAAAAATTGTAAATATCACATTCTAGAAGCCCCACTTGAGACACATTGCCCCGCTGTATTATTATTTTTTAATATCAAATTTTTTTAATTTTAACTCTAAACCCCTACATATCTCTTATTTACACACAAAACACACTGAAAGGCACCCATGCATTGGGAACAACCAAAAAGCCACCAGATTTGGCAGTGCAAGGCCACAAGAAGAGGAGAAGATCAGAAACCAACGAAAAACCCAGTTTGCTTATTCCACTTAGAATGATGGAATACATTAAAGTCTAATATTTTTTTTTTTCCCCCAATTCTTATCCTCCCAAGTCCCAACTACACTTTTTTGTATCTGTGTAGATTAGATATCTAGTGCCAATCCAAGACAATTGTGAATATTATTTCATTTGGTGGCGATATCCATCAGTGGCAGTGCAAGGCTGCAAGAAGAGGAGGAAACAACTCCAAAGCCACCAAATTTTCACACCAGATCTGTTCCTCCGGCAGAGACAGTGATTCGGTGAAGGATTTATATTTAGGGATATAATAAGTTAAGAATTAAAGATATGTTTGAAAAGAGGGGCTGGAGACTAATGTATCTGCTGTAGTCTAGTGGTGAGAATACTCACCTTCCGCATGGATGACCGAGGTTCAATTCTCAGAAAAAAAAACGAAAATATTTTTTTTTTCCTCCAAGCAATTTTCCTCCGAAGAAGGTGGTCATGGAAGGGAATTTGCCATCCTTAACTTTCACTAAGAACAAAGGGCAACCAGCTAAGCCAAGGATCTAGTCTCAATATTAACTAGTACAGATTGTGAATGAAATGTTTGCCCAATTGTTCCTGCTGTATTCCTTTTCTTTTCAATTGTTCGTTCCATTTCTTCTGGAGATGGGTGGGAAGAGAAGTGTGGCATTGCAGTGGTGCCTTTTTCTCAACATCCTCTCGAAAACTTAACGTTGACCTTTTCAGTGTTCCCTTTTATCCTCTAATATCTACAATTACATTAAATAATGAATGTCCCGAACAACCTAAAATGATGGGAAAAAGTCTCATATGGATTATTAGTTTATTACTATAAAGCCAAGCCACTACTGAAACAGCAACCCATACAAAATTATTTCAAGAGAAGGAAAGCATTTCAAAGATGTGAAAAACAGAAGATGGAATTAAGTACAGTAAACTAGATAAATTCCAAGAGTTCGGACACAGAAAAAGAGCCCCTGAAACAAACTAAGAAGCAGTAATCAACTAGGCTCTACACAAGTACATAAAAAGAGATACCTGCAACTGGACATTACAATGTCAAGAAGTTCTTCAAGCTTTTGCTCCATATGGCAAATCTGTAGAATACACCCAGCAAATTTTCATTGTGGATGAATTGAAGATATCCAACATGTTGAAAATTGATATTTATAATAGTTCACGCATGCAAGGAAACTAGAAAAAGTGAGTCTTGATATATAAATACCATGATGGACAGTTCATCAGAATACTTCTTCATCAGTTCCTCTACTTTTGTACTATCACTCTCCAAGATGTAGCGTAAATCGTCATCAATCTAATTGATAAAATGAAATGAGCAATTTCATATCAGCAATGTTTTCACAGCATGAAAAATTGTGATAAATCATAGTTTGCAGCCTTGTTAAACAATATTCATGAATTTTTAATACTTGTTTTTCAGTGACATTCATCGTCGAGTCACCATTGGAGTTCAGGTCATAGATGTTGACATTCGAGAGAGTGCATGCACACACAGAGAGAAATAGGTAAAAGAGTATGATATTCTTACTTCTCCAATTTTTTTAAGAACAATATCAGGATTCATTATTGATTCACCCTTCTAGACCTTTCTAAATCAGAGTCCAAAGGCATTGCACAGAGACTTGGAAAACAGGCACATTACAGGACAAGTACAGTCAGCTCTCTAATAATGATAAATAGTTATCTAATGATAATAATAAAATATATGGAAACTAGTTCACTTAGCTTCCCAAATTAATGGTTCTAATAGCTAAAATTAACAAGAATTTTGCTAATAATCCTCCTATATTACTAGGTGAAAATTTAACATACACATTCAGTAGTTTTATTCTATTCCCAATTAAATTTATGTTATCATTTATGAAGGACAATAAAGGATATCTTATAGTGAATTAAAAGAATGGCACAGAAATGACTGTGTTATAAAATTTCATATAAGAATGTAAAAATCCGCAGATGCCTGATTCTGTTGTAATTTAATGGTGCAGCAAATGACACAGAATTTACTGCGTTATAAAGTTTCATGTAAGAATGTAAAAATTTGCATATGCCTGATTCTGTTGTTATTTTTAATGGTCCAGCAATTAACATGGAAATGACAGAAAACATATAATTATTGCTTTGCAATAAGACTAAACAAACATGTCCATCCCTGATTCCGTTGCAAATCAGTGGTCATTCCAGAAAAGCACGGCCACTACTTCACAAACTATGAGTATGCCTCAAAAATAAAAATAAACTAATAATAATAAACCTTGTTAGCGGTGATGCATGTTCTATGCTCGTTACGAACATCTTTAAAGATCATAAATGCCCTGTTCATTTATTAAAAAGGACATCTTAAGAGTCAAGAGAGCAAAACGGACAAAATTAATTTAGTGCCTACATTTTGTTCAAGTACTGTCATATTTTCAACGTGATAGGTAAAGATTTTTTGATGTGAGGGAATTTAGCATAGGGGGCTATGAATGCAACCCAGCAACCAGATTTGTTTTGTTCCTGTTTTTACCTCCCAAGGTTATCAATTATTTGAGAGTCAACTTATGTAAGTATAAATCAATCTGCCACCAGAAAAACAATACAGCAACAGATAGGAAGAAATATCAAGTGCCAGGCACCTTGGTCCCATCAGACCCAACCCACAGTTGAGGGGACTTCTTGACATCATTGGATACTTCTTTCCCTGGTACATCCAAATGCACGTGTTCATTTTCAGAATCCTGTATGTAAGAAGGTAAAAAGAGAAAAATGATAATTTATCCCAAAAGATCTTGGCCTTCAAAAGGACACCTAAGGAGCATGTTGAAGAAAATATGGCAAGCATCTTTGAGATAAACAAAAATATGAAGAATTAAAGAAGGCATGCCAAAAAACCGCTTATTATACAGTAAGATCACAAGCAACAAATCTCTGCCGTGGTCGTACACTAAGACAAGACATCACTCCACATGCATCCCCATTAAAAGGTACACCATAAAGAGCAAAAACTGTTCCAAATGCGATTAAGTTCTTTAATAACATTATCAAATTCTAATGCACAGTAGATGCAAAATAGTGAAGTAAGAATCTTCAAAAATTAATTCAAGTTGATGATAGAGCACTTTGTAATGAAATGGTGACTGAATTCGAAACAACGAAAACAACAAATTTAACACATGTATGCAAGGTTAGATCATATTCACAGCCAATCCTCCCAGCCAGAACTGCTACAATTCAAATCCCTCAGGAAGCACAGCTGATCTACCTGTCATATAGGACTCTATCTGAATTTTGATTGTCGTCTTAACAACCCTTTTATGTCTGTGCATGTTTGAATTTTTATCCTCTTCTTTTTAATTTTTTTCCCTGGCTATTTTTCAGTTGACGAGACAAATGATAAATAAAAGTGGAGTCTGGTGTTGAGAAAGTCAACAACAAAGTATTTAACACATGTATGCAAGGTTAG
>CAIGRQ010011090.1:0-20310 GCA_903798375.1 Fraxinus sp. D2006-0159
GTAGAAGATGATTATAGAATGAACGAAAATGAATGAGAATGATATTGTTGATAATTGATAAGTGGAATTATGGAGAATGTAAATTGTAGAGGGTATTGTATAGTAAATAATGAGAGATTGATATTGGTGAGAAAAAATGGTTGATTATAGTGGCTATTTATAGAGGAAAAATGTATGTGAAATTGAAAAAAAAAATAAAAAAATTTAGTGACCAAACGGTCACTGAACTTTTTGTTTTTTTATTATATTTATATATTTTTTTATTAACACACGAGCCACGAGCCGCTCGTTGGTAGACGAGCCGAGCAGACGGGCTTGTTTTTTTACAAACCCGAGTGACTTGTGGGTATGAATAGTACGAGCCGAGCAGTCGAGCCGATGAGCCGCTCGGCCCAATTGCCATCTCTATGTGTGAGGTTGAGGTTTGGAATATTTTACAGACCACATATGAGGAAATTCAAGATGTTAAGAATTCTAAGTTACAGATATTGATAACATGTTTGAAGAGATTATGATGAATGATGACGAGACTTTCGATAACTTCTATACGAATTTGAATGACGTAGTCAATTCTAGTTTTAACCTAAGTGAGAGAATTCATGAGCTTAAGATTGTCTGAAAAGTCATTAAATCCACGCCTAAGAGATTTAGGCTTAAAATCACGACTATAGAGGAGAGTAAGAATATAAATGCTATTAAAGATGAAGAATTGGTCGGATCCCTTCAGACTTATAAACTAACATTAGTTAAAACTAATAAAGATAAGTATTTGACCCTGAACACTGTTGGGGAAGATTATCATAATTCTTCTGATTCAGAATCACTTAATGATGAGGAAATAACTTACTTTGTTAAGAATTAAAAAAAATGTTTAAAAATAAAAGAAGACTAAGGAGAGACATAGATGAAATTACAATGAGTCTAGAAAGAAATCTAAATATGTGAGAATCAAAGTCTGGTCATGAGGAGAGAGGAAAGTTTATGGCATTCACTGCTAGGATTAAACGTGAATCTGATAAAGATGGAGAGAAAGTTAAGAAAGTAGATACTGGAGAGCAATCTGAAGAAGATTTAGAAGATAAGGAAGAGTCAATTTTAAGATTTTTTAAAATGTGTTTGGTTGTCATTTTGAAAAATTATTTCTCAAAACAAAAATTAAAAAATATGTTTGTCTTGAAATCTTGAAAAATTGTTTTATGACAATTTATTCCATGAACTTTGATTATTTAGTAAAAATAAAATAATTTTATGTTAATATAATATCAAGTGATATTATAATTTTATTTTATTTTAATTTTTTATTGTTAAAAAATTTACTTTTTATTTTAAAAATTTTATTTAACCGTATGTTTTCCATTTTTTAAGTGTTTTCAAAATTTTCAATAAAAACATTCAAAACGTTAAAAATGTATTTTGACTTTTATGTTATAAGTTTAACCATGTTTTCGAAAATACATTTTCAAAAATATTAGACCAAACATATTTTCAGCACTTTACAAAACTTAAAAAAAAAAAAAAAACTAAAAACAGCAAACCAAATGCACCCTAAATGAGAATAATAGTTGTGGTGAATTGGTCCAATCATGCATGCTCAACCATCTAGTCGACTTGTATCTAGATATCATCAATCTTCATAAAATTTTACATGTAATTCGTTGGTCAACTACCTCCTATCAGAATCAAGATCGTGGAATATCAACCATAATCAAATTTAACCTTTAATTTTGATTTGCCAAACCATTCGTTAATTGTCCACCTCAGTCCAGTCAACATCCTATTACAAATTAGTTGTTAATCGAAATGCAAAAGTTAGATTGAATTATTCTCTTTCACATGCAATTGTCAATCATAGGCAATCAAATTTGTTCTTTTCCTTTACTCTTTTTGACTAAATCCCATAATATAAAAATAAAAATAAAAAAAACCGCAAATGACAGCACAACATGATTGGATGCAAAAATTTGCCCAAGTCCAAGTTAATGCAGTCATTTTAACATTAATTGCACCAACAATTCTATTCACAAAACGTTTATCAATGCAGTGCGAATAGAGTATGTGCGAAGTTTGATGTTCTTCGAGTAATATCTTTGTAAACTATATTATAAATAATAATTCAACTATTTTCAATAATAATTTGAAGTTCCCTGATCTTCAATGGTGTCACAAGTTGTGTACTTGATGATTTGAGTATAGTGGGGCACAATTTGTGACGTGATCAAAATATGTTGTTCACATATGTATATAAAGTTGGATGTTTTATGTTGATAAGACTGTATTGTTCTTGTTGAAATTTGTCAAAGTCTTGAAAAAAAGCAATAATATGTTTGGTGCACATTGATCATGACCGCATGGATGACTTGTGACAACTAGAAATGAGACTCCACTCGATCATCAAACTAGTTACCTAAATTCTGAGCGAGCAATATACATTTGATTGCTATTTCAAGTTCTTTGAGGATCCAATGAGTGAAGTCTTAATTGGAAGATTGATTCGCTACCTTGAGAATAAGAACAAAATAATTAGAGATCATACACTTGCAATAGATGAATTCGTTAATCATTACGATGAGACGATCATCACTCCAACGCATTCTCTATAGGCATTTGAACTTGAGTTCAATAGTGCAAGGATGAGATCGTTGGACTCTATGTTGTCATTTATTCACAGTGGGCTTACCTTATGAAAATGGGTCTCGGAGGACTATATATGTTGAGAGGGCAAAACACTCATTTTGCGAGTTTTGACATATGATGATTTGGAGATTGACTTGTGGAATGATGATTGGAGGATATTGTTGTTGGATTATGATTTGCTTCCATAATTGTCACTCGACTTAAGAGTGCAATTTCGACTCTTTGGAAGAATGAGCCGAGAATAATATAAGTATCTTAATTGATAAAGAGTTGACCTAATTAAAAATATCTATTGGAGCTCGAGTTTTGTAAGTCCGATTAGATCCATTTCTCGACTATAATATAGGCGTGAGACTTAACTAACCTACTACAATACAAACTGTTAGGTATATAATGTAATTGGCAAGTCTGTGAACAAAAAAAACTAAAGTTGATATGTTATAAAAATTCAAGGAGTAGTGTGCAATTAGTGAAAGTTGTGATATTTTAGGTCTAGCGTTCGAGAATGGGGAAGAAGGATAAATGGCAAGAAATTTAGCCAGATTGTCGCCAATATTTGGTTCGAGCGTCAGAAACAGAAACTTCATCGCCCGTCTGTCACTTCACCTTCGCTCTAGCAACAGTGCTATTCGGGAATTTTTTAATTCATTTTTAAAGGCTTTTTGTTCGGCCCATTCATTCCCTAACCTAGATATAAATATCAAAACGTCTCTGAACGTTTTTTCTAAGGTTGATTATTGAGCAAACACTTAGCTTTTCATATTCTTTTTATCTTTTGAGATTTCAACCTTCATTATTCATAGTGAATTGTTATTGGTGGTGAGAAAAACATCATATTTTAAATATAAATACCAAATTACTGCTTCCTTAATATCTGTCAGAGTTTCTGAAGATCAAGGGAAGATGACTTAAGTTCCGGTCGTTGAAGAACACGGTGTTCTTTGTGAATCCATATGAGATAGACGATTTTACAAAGCTGAGAGTTGCTGCAGAAGAGCGCAATCCAGGATAGCTTTGGAAAATGTAATTGGGAGTTGGTGCAGGAGCACATAATCTAGGAGAGCTGTTGGAATTATAGTCAGAGGTCAGATAGTACATGTCTTCATCTAGTTCGGTAGACTGTAATAAATCGTTTATAATAGATTATTGACCGGCAAAATGCTTGGAGTTTTCACCCAATTGGGTTTCTCCGTGTTCAATTCTTTTGTTAATTTATTGCTTATTTAACTACGGTATTTCAACATAGGAATAATTGAATTGCATGATTAACCATCTAGAAAAATAATTAATAGTGAATTGTTGCTATTTAATTGTTAAGTAATTTTAATTCGGCATTATCATCTATTCATCCCCCACCAAGTGTTGTTAGGGTTGAACTATTTATTTTCAATTGGTATCAGAGCCTTATTTCGATTCCTGACCCTTAATAAATTCTAGATGAGTCAGTCGTTGTATGTGCCTCCATTTTTCGACGGAAGAAAATATGCTTATTTGAAAGTTCGAATGAGAGATTTTCTTAAAACTTTGGATGAACATATTTGAATTAGTGATAGTGTATTTTATACACTTATTTGAGCTCCAAAATATTGATATTTCGTAATCCTTTAAATGAAATTATAGCCTAATTTATTATATAATGTGTTATTATGTGAAACTCAATTAATGGAAGTGAAATTGAAAGAAAGAAGCGAAAAATGGCGAGATCCAAAGTTGGGAGCTAAAGTGCAAATACTCAAAAGTTGTGTAGAAGCTCACGATGAAAATTCAATAATGCTAGGGGTCAAATGGATACAACTAAAGATTAAAAGGAGTGAAAATAAATCAATTTTCAACCTCATATTCAAAAATTGTGTCGAAGCTCACGATGAAGATTCGAGAATGTTAGGGGCCAAATGGATACAACTAAAGATCAAAAGGAGTGAAAACAAATCAATTTTCAACCGCACAAGGATGTCCAAATTTTTAGTTGGAGATTGAAACCCATTTTTGGCCTAGTAAACGTTCAAATTGGAAAAGACATATTCTATCAAAGTTGTAGCCCTTTGCGTTATCTTTCCAAATCATTTTGAATCGCCTTAATGGAATATCGAGAGAATAAGATATAACAAAAATACTAAAACAGACACAGGTTGGACGGCGGTGCAGTGCCTGGGCGCTACCTTGAAATTTGTCGTTGCACCCAGGCACTGCACCGCCAGTTTTTAGGGCCGCGAGACGCCCAAAAAAAGACTCTAAATTAGCCAAGAACGTGTAGGGAAGTATAAATATACCCAAGGAGACACTAATAAAGGGGTTCCACACATTGAAATAGAAAAGATACAACTAGAGATTGAGGATCACAATTCAATGGAAGAAAACATCAAGGGATTCAAGTTTTGAAACATTGATTGGAATAAGAAGAAGATTTTGGTGCAAGTTTTATTTATTTTTCTACATCTATATTCAAAGGGATGTGCTACGGGTACAAAATGTTGTACAAAGGGGTGTCCAAAATGGCCACTTGGACACCCCCTATTGGAGGGTCGGCTGNATTGATTGGAATAAGAAGAAGATTTTGGTGCAAGTTTTATTTATTTTTCTACATCTATATTCAAAACCCGGTGATGTATTCATTATCAACTCTTTGTTTTTCTTCTTTACTTATTATGAGTAGCTAAACTTTAAATTAGGGCGAACGATGTAATCTATTTGAAAACCTTTATTTCTTTTATTCAAGATTCTTGGTAGTTTGTCGTTCATGTGTTAGTTTTATTATGAGTTTAATGCATTAAATTACTTGATCGATAATTTGATAATTTTGTGAGTCTCTTACGAATTGAGAGGTGAGTTTGACATTTAACCGTATAATAAAACCCGGTAAAGCAGTATAATATATAGAGATACATATGCTAATTATTACGATCGTTATAGGAATTCTTAGAACCGTAATTCGTTTAACTAAGGGTAATTCCCATAGAGATATGGACTTGAATTAGTTAAATAGGCTCAATGAGAACTCGAGAGGGGTAAGTTGGATACAATAGAAAAATTCGACCGAACACTATATTATGTTAGAATCTTGAATTGAGAATTAAGGTGATCATTAGATGAACTTGTTTTACTGTAATATTCATTACATACTCGAATCTTCTATCAATCATTGTGTGAAATCTTTTCATACTTTCTATTAGTTTAAGTTAATTAGTTCACAACTATTATAATTCCTTATTTGTTTACTTTCATCAAATAGGAGTTAGAAAAAGTAGATTAAGACTAAAGTATAGTCCTCGTGGGAACAATAATTCGGACTCAAAGGTCTACTATATTACCTGTTACGATATCGTACACTTGCGATATAAAAAACGCAATAATTAGCGTTCAAACTGGGTCAACTCCACCTTCAACCAGTGTTGGTGTAGTTACATACATTGATATATCACTTTGGACTAAAGATGACTTAGCTGAGTGTAACTAAACAGTAAGGGCACTCATGCCTGTTCATAGATGTGTCCGTTGAGGAGTTAAGGAGATTTTTGATCTGTGAGACTACCAAAAAAGTTTAGGACATCTAAGAAACCACACACGAGAGAACTAAAAGAGAGAACTAAAACGGTTAAAAATTTTAAACTGCAGATGTTAACCTCTAGCTTTAAAGAAATTAGAATGAAGGACGATGAATTCTATGCGAAGTTGAATGACATAGTTATACGAGTTTTAACCTAGGTGAAAAGATTCTCAAGTCCAAGATTGTTAGAAAAGTCCTTAAATCCCTACCTGAAATGTTTAGAACTAAAGTCATCGTGATTGAAGAAGTAAGAACTTAGATGCAAGTAAAAGAACTCGTAGGATCCTTTCAAACCTATGAACTCACCATTTCTCAGCCTAAAAAGGTTAAATCCATAGCCATGAATTTTGTTAGAGAAGAAAAGAGTAAGTCTACTGATACTGAGACGTTTAGGAACAACGAAATAGCTTATTTTGTTAAAAAACTTCAAAAAGTGATGAGGAATAAGAGAAAGCCTCAAGAACGAAAAACTAAAGTCCCTAATATATTCTCGAAAGATAAACGTGAGAAAAATAACTGTATGACTCCCATTAAGAAAATTTAATTTGTTAGATGCCATGAGTGTTAAGATTATGGTCACTATATGAATGAATGTCCTAATTTGAAAAATAGTTCGAATAAAGAAAGACGTAAGACATTAGCACTAATCTTGAGTGATGGTGAATCAGATTCGAGTACTCAGAGTGATATATCTGGTAGTGAGGATGAACAAAATTTCATGACTTTCACATCAATAGCTACGATTGAATCTGATAAGGAGATTAAAAATGTTGAAAATAATGAACAGAGTAAAAAAATCGAGGAAGAATCTGAGGATGAGCCTGATATTCACGAATCTTATCGTGAACTATTTGAGGAGAGTCTTAAAATTAAAAAGGTCAATATGGGGATGAACAAGCCTACTGGAAATAAACATGGTCTGGATTACGTTCATAATGGTAATACTACTACTAATACATCCAAGACCACATTCGTCCCCACTACTAATAAAGCTCGAAAAATTATTTATCATGAATAAAAGGTCAAACATGTCTTAGGATCGAGACCCACTAGACAACGTAGGGTCAATCGTCCTACATATCGGTAACAACCTTTGAGCAGGTTTGAACCTAGGTTTATTCCCACCTGTCACCATTGTGGCACACTGGGACACACAAGACATAGTGTCGTAAACTCGTGACTAGGAGTAAAAGTCAGGATTTCTCTAGCAATGTTAACTTTCTTGCCAATCAGGTTAGCTACTTAACTGAGATGATGACTCAGTTAACTAAAATCCCTTCTACTTCTAAGAAGGCTTGGGTTAAAAAGAGTGACCTGAAAGATCGTGATATTGATCATGCTCTTAAAAGTAAGAACATCCATATTTCACCTTGATAGTTTCTTAAGTGCATGCATGTACAGTTCATTGAGTCTATTCATTCTTGCATGCATTTCACTTATTTGTATTTTGTTTTGTGTTTTTATTCTNTTTTGGTATTGATTTTTTTTTTTAAAAATGTTTTTGGGCTTTGACACGTCATGGTACTCTTAAACATAGCATTTGTGACCAAATATACATTCATCTATTCTATACTGTCATTTCCATTATTTTGTTCGGTTTAATGTGGAGTTTTGAGTATAAGTTTCTTCATGTACCATTTATACAGCACACACTGTGATCTTGTGCGTGAGTCTGAACTGCATGTGTGAGATTCAGGATGGTTGTCATCTGCTGGTAAGGTGACCTTAAATATGAATTGACCTACATTTAGATGACCTTAGCTCATGATACATCTCCCTATATTATTTTAAAATAAGAAAATATATAATAGTTTGGTTCATCTTATACTATTGTTTGAAACCTATTTGACTTGAGTAATTAAGCTCGAGGAATTTCTCATAACCTGGTGTCTAAGGTCAACTGACTTGGGTTAATTAGCCTAAACTGGGTACATGGGTCAATTGAGTCGCTTAAAGGACAAGAGTATGCACATAAGATGCAATACTAGTGAAAAGCAACATAAAAATTATATGCTTAAATTCATGGACAGAAAAGAAAAATATTTATGTAATTGAGTCATTTTTAGGTCTTATAAATCTTATGGGTTTGACTTTCATTAGTAAGGAAAATATTTATTTAACAGTGATGTTCGCATGTCATTTCAAGGTTTGAAGTCATATTTACGAGAACATAGTGGCACTTATCACGCATAAGTCACTTATACGATTACTCCATTTTGAACTTGATTGAGTAAATGGGGAAAGTTTTACTCATAATGCTTTACTCGTGAGCATGTGCATTTTTAAGTTCATCTTGTTGTCAATGGCTTAATTTGTTTTAATTTAAAAAAGGTAATGTTTTTCTTAATCTTGAAAAATTCAGTGCTATTTTTGTCAAAGAGTTTTCGCCAGCTTATCACCGAGCCACACTTGAGCGATAGAAGTAGAAGATGGCTTGTTCGCTTATCGTACGAGGAACAGCCCATATGTTTGAATTTTAACGTAATTTTTCAAGGTTTTGCGCATTTTCCCATTTTTTCTCTTGATTTCTCTCAAAAATTCAATCACCCATCTCCATTATGCACACGGGGCACACATGATCACTCGTGTCTTCGTTTGGTTTTGTTTGGTGTTGGCACCGCGAGGTGACATCACGTCACTGCGGCGTGACATCATGGCACATGTTATGTCTTCACGTCACCAACATTTAGGCATCACGGTATATTGTTGTGCATGCATTCTAGGGTACGTTGCATTTACCATGCTTGCCTCGTTTTGCATGCTTTCATGCATCTCATGCTTTCTTTCCTATCATATCGGGGTCTGGATGCATTGATTCTACTTATTTCACATGCCGCCTAAGAGAGCTTGTACTACCGCTTCGACACCTGGTACCTCTACTTCTTACAATAGGTCTAGGTTCATCTATGTGATTGCCCAAGATACTTTAGGGTCGCAATTTTCTTTGAGACCAGTTCTATTTGAGTGCGAGGTTATTATGTCTGACCTATCTCTGGACCTCGCTGCTATTTTCACTTTTCGAGGTTGTGAATCTTTATTGGTTGAGTTGACACCTTCTCCTAGCCTTCTAGTTCAAGAGTTTTACGCTAATATTCATGATGTTAGCGGTTCGACTTTTAAGGTTTTTCTTCGGGGCAGGACAATTAAGATCTCACATGATGTCTTATCGAGTGTAGTACATATTCTTCAGGTCATCCATCATTTGTTTCCTTATCTGGTTTTCGATATTCTTCCATCGGACTCTCTAGTCCGTTCCACGGTGTTCAAAACACCGTTGAATGGTGGTCTAGATGTGATGCGCACTGGATCCTTACCCACTGACCGATAGATCTTGTTGCGCATTGTGTGCACAAATATGTGACCAGTCTCGCTTACCTCTTCTCTACCTATAGAGAGGGCTCGATTTTTGTATGCCCTGTTGTACGGAGACTTTATTGATCTCCCACTTTCATATGTCAGCAGATTTTGCCTGCCTTTCATGTCACGGGGACTCAGGTAGGACTTGCTTATGCTTGCCTAATTTATCGCCTAGTGACAGCACTTGGCATTAGTTTTCCCGAGGGGATTCTTCGGAGGGTTTCTCAACCAATTGGCCACACTACTATTGCTTAGAGTAGGTCACATGCTTCTTCTGAACTAGTTGATCCGACTGTACCAGCTAGTCCTTTTGATGACCTTATTTCTATTGTTCCCTCTGATTTTCCTTCTACTTCTTCTGCTCCTCCGTCCGTTGATATTCCCTCGACATCCATGTATGTTCCTCCTCCTGGAGAGTCTGTTCAACCTTCTGCATCTGTTCCTATTGACCCGTCTATTGCACTTATGGGATATATGACTGTGTTGATCGAGCAACATGCTCGGATGATAGCTGACCTTACAAGCTATGAGCTATAATTGATCGACGCACTGCTTGTTTACTATACTTCGTGGTGTCGTCGGATATATTCAGCGAGAGCTTCATTGGATTCGTCGCCACTGGGATAATGATGTAGTTTCAGAGGAAAGAATGATTCAAATAGTGCTGATGATGCTACTTAGCTTTTAGGTTACCCCTTGTCATTTTGTGATAAAAGGGGGAGTAGATATAGATTTTGAAGTTTTTTGACGGAGTAGATATTTTTTGCTTTAACATGATGTATATCTTTTATCTACTTGATGTATCTAACACTTTTGATTTTGATTATATGATATAATATATTTTCAGTTTTGCTAGATTAAGTTTTGATATTTTGTAGTATCAATGTTTCATTTTGGTATGTTGGGTTGTATTGATATTACGTCTTAATTTAGCATATGATATGAGACTGAAAAGATGTATTATGAACTATGAATTGGCTAAGTCACTTTTACACTGTGAACTGCTTGAACTATTTTTATACTTAATACTGTTTCACACACATTTTACACTAGGAATTTGGGTTATCTATTTCAGGAAACAAGTATTGAAAAATGAAATGCAGAATTCGTTTAAGACAGTTATTGGTTGTGTCAGTTGTTTTTAGTCTGTAATTTTATTTTACTACTGGCTTGACTTATATTGTAGTTTTGTCGTAGAATGCCAAATGGGGAACTTGTTAGGTATTTAATGTAATTTACAAGTCTATGAACAAAAAGAAATAAAGTTGATATGTTGTAAAAAGTTAAGGAGTAGTGTGTAATTAGTGAAAGTTGTGATATTTTAGGTCCAAGGTTCGAGAATGGGAAAGAAGGAAAAACGGTAAGGATTTTCGCTAGACTGTCGCCAATGTTTGGCTCGAGCGTCAGAAACAGAAACTTCATCGCTAGTCTGTCGCTTCACCTTCGCTCGAGCGATAACTTGTCGCTCTACTGCAGCTCACCCTTCGTTCGAGCGACAGTGCTATCTAGGAATTATTTAATTCATTTTTTAAATGCTTTTTGTCCGACCCATCATTCCCTAACCTATATATAAATATCAAATGCCTCTGAACGTTTTTTCAAAGGTTGATTATTGAGCAAACACTTAGCTTTTCATCTTTTAAGATTTCAATCTTCATTATTCATAGTGAATTGATCTTGGAGGTGAGGAAAACATCATATTTTAAATCCAAATTCCAAACTGCTACTTCCTTCATATCTGTTAGCGTTTCTAAAGATCAATGGAAGGTGACTTGAGTTTCAGTCGTTAAAGAATGTGGTGTCCTTTGTGAATCCACATGAGATAGACGATTTCATAAAGTTGGGAGTTGCTGCAGAAGAGAGCAATCTAGGATAGCTTTGGAAACTGTAGTTTGGATTTGTGTCGGATCACAGAATCCAAAAGAGCTATTGAAATTACAGTCAGGAGGTCAAATAATATATTTCATCATCTAATTTGGTAGACTGTAAGTTATAAATTATTTATAGTGGATTGCTGACAGACAAAATGCCCGGAGTTTTCACCCAATTGGGTTTCTCCGTGATCAATTCTTGTATAAATTTATTGCTTACTTAACTGCGGTATTTCAATATAGGGATAATTGAATTGCATGATTAATCATCTAGAAAAAATAATTAATAGTAACTTATTGTTATTTAATTATTAAGTAATTTTAATTCCGCATTATTACCTATTCACTCCCTCTAGGTGTTGTTAAGGTCGAACTTCGTATTTTCACAATATAATGAAAATTTTACAATTATGAAATCTTAATTGATTATTATAAATATATAATTTTTGAGCACGTTTCTCAAAATATATGTTTAGTCAAAGTTTTTAATTTTTCAAAAGAAATGCACTAAATGGAGAGCAAGAGGGAAGCATGCCCAATTTTGGTCCAAGGCGGGTGAGGTCGCGCCTACGGCCCAACATTAGAGGGGTTTCAGATTTTAGCTTCTTTCATTCTTTCATTCCTTCATTCTTACTTTGGGAAAAATTATGCTGCATATAGCTTTTTGTTATGAAATTGAAAAGTATACTTTTGAAAACTTAGAGAAAAAAATACCATTTTTCAATTCAAATTCCTTAAACAAAATTTTTTTTGTGTTCTCTTGTCACTTTTCCTTCTCTTTCTTCACCTATTGGCCTATTTCTCAATATCCATGAATATTCAATTTTGTCTTGGTGATTAATTCTTATAGCAATCCATACCCAAAACCCATTCTACCTCCAAATCTTTGTTTTGGATCTTCAAGATTTATTATTTGCCTATAGAAATTCAACATCCTGAATGTTAGTGTTAATTGTTAATATTCACTAAAAGAGAAAGAAGCGTAGAATTTATTAACCAAGACACCAGCATAGACTCCTGTTTTTCAAGAAATAAAATTAGTAAAAATAAATACATTAAAATATATATAACAATTGAGTTGGAGATTATCGTTACCTTATTCAACTTACAAGCTAGATGTCATCTTCATGTTGCATATATATATGGATTGGAATAATGTATCGAATAACCTAATGTTAAAAAAATTAACAGACATATATACAATAATCAAATAATAGTACAAATTAGACTTTTATTTACCTTGGGCGTTCAATAGGGAATTTGGTAAATCTAGAGGTCTAGGAGTGTAAGGTGGGAAGTAATGAAAGTAAGGTGCATGTTGCTTGAGTCTTGCCACATTATTAACTTGAAAAACATCAGATGTAAATAATTGTCTTTCCTGTTCATAAAGCCAATAAAGTGAAATTGAAATTAAAAAAATATCATCAAAATAATATAAAAGAGTATAATATAAAAATTTTTATTTAACATTACCTGGATACTTGTACTTTCTTGTGTGCTAATTCCAACTGGAATGCAAACATCCAATTCAAATGCTTGAGATTGAAGCTAAATAAAAATTATAATAATTTCAGTATGTTAAAATAAATTATAATTCTTAATAAACCTGAATAAGTTTATGTAATCGTGTACCTTAGGTTTTTCTACTTTTTTCTTGATTTTTTCGTCTTCAAGTTTTTTCTTCTTAGAAACAAACTTTTCTACGTTGGAGACCTTTCTATTCTTAGGTGGACATCCATGTCTTCGAACAACTATAGGACTACGAAGCCCATTACTTTCACCAGAAGCTTTCACAAATTCATTGGAGGCATTGGTACTTGTCAAAGAACTTCTCAAAGTTGATTCATTTTCACTTATTTTTGAATGAAATTCATCCATCATGTTGCACAATAATGCACTGTTCTCATCAGAAAGGACAGACACGTCAACAACATCACTTCATTTCTTTTGCAGCTTGTAATAACATTGAGCCTCGTGTCCACCTTTCCAATCATCGTAAGTAACTTTCACCTTTGTGTGAATTCTTTTTAAATCCTTTCTCCAACGTGCTAAGATGTACTTTTCTGAAACTTTTTGTTTATCTAGTTTTAGAAGGACTAATAAAGTATGCTTGCATAAAATGCCTCTAAATTCAAATAATCGACAAGCACATTTAACTTCGTTTTCCACTTCATTGCAATAAACACTAAAATGAACTTTTTTATATCTATCTCCAATCATTACATCCTCAACCACATCAAATAATCCATTTTTCTCATCAACACAAGTAACTTCACAATATAATTTCCCGGTCAACTCTTTTTGAAATTCTTTGAGCTTTGAATTAGCGTATACAAATTGAAATTGCTTTTCTATTCCATAATATGTTACACATGGAATCATTGTAGCAAAAGACTAAAAATCATCACGATTTTCCTTCTCTACTTTTCTTCTCGAAGCATTATCATATTGCTTCAATGTTGTTATTGAGTTAACATAATCATCAAAGAATGCATTCATACTCTCGCTACGTTGTGTGGTTGACATACCGCCCAAAATGTGTCCTTTACAAAAGCAGGAACTCAACGATGCCTATCGTTATACAAATTACCTAACCACACATTTTCTCAAAGATTGAACTCACTAATGAAATGCTCCCATTTTTCTTGAAATTCTTCTTTCTCCAAAAATTTATAAACAATATTATGCAAGACATTTTTTATTTTCTCATACTGCTTATAGCCCCTTAACTGCTCTGGTACCTTTTTCATTATGCCACAGACACCAACGATGTTGAGTGTTAGGAAATACAACCTCAACTGCATTTTGCATAGCTTTATCTTGACCTGTAATTATAGCACCCGGTGCACGTCCAGACATACATGATTGCCAAGTACGAAACAACCAAATAAATGTAGTAGTGTCCTCATTCGATAATAATCCACATTCAAATTAAACTGAGTGTCCATGGTGGTTCATACCTACAAAAGGTGCAAATGGCATGTCATACTTATTTGTCAAATATGTACTATCAAAGGTAACCACATCGCCAAATTCTTCATAAGCAACCCTACTCCTTGCATCAGCCCAAAATAAGTTCCTAATTCGAGCATTGTCATCTACATCCATCATATAAAAGAATTTTGAATTATTTGCTTGCATTCGAAGAAAATAATTATGAATTGCTTCAGCATCTCCAATACCAAGTCTTAATCTTCTTTTTTTATCAATATAATTTCTACAATCTTTTTCCAAAAATGAGACATTATCATGACCACCAGCTTCCACTACAAATGATTGATAATTCTTTGCCATACCAATCCCAGCTCGATCATTCAATTCAAGTTTTCTTTGAGCACCAATAATAATTTCCCTATTGCATAAGTAAAATCTTGATTTTTGTAGACTTAAACCATGATTGTGTTCAAGTGAAATGAAATTAATCCTGCACTTCCCATCTTTCAATACAAAAGCATTAACTCTAGCTTTGCACCCACTTTTTGTCAATGGGTTAGGATTGAGGTAATTTCCTTTTTGGGATCTTGAATTTCCTGCTCGAAAACATGTGAAGCAAGCAAACTTTAAATCCCCTTGTGATCGTAATGATTGTCTTATAATTCCAAATCCTTCTTGTTTTCCATATTGTTTATAGTACTCAAAAAGTTCGTCAAATGAATCAAACTGCATTCCAACTTCAGGCGCTTGCATAATCTCTTTTCGAACATAGTTATTTTGTACCTCTTGTTCATCAACATATTCTTCCTCACTTATATCAAACATATTATCTTTCTCAATAAGCATCTTGAAGTCTTTTAAATCTATTAAAATAAAATAATCAGAAATGCATTTCGAAACTATTAAAATAAAGGAATCTGAAATATAAAAAAATATAATACACGTATTGA
Source organism: Fraxinus sp. D2006-0159 (assembly GCA_903798375.1). Lineage (NCBI taxonomy): Eukaryota > Viridiplantae > Streptophyta > Magnoliopsida > Lamiales > Oleaceae > Fraxinus > Fraxinus sp. D2006-0159. Next base: position 15,291 of record CAIGRQ010011090.1, read on the forward strand.
CTGCCTTATAATTCAAGTGTTCTCTAATCAGTTATACCAAACATGGTAAAGGGTACTTATTACAATCTGGACAAAGGTAAGAAACTACCAAGAACTATTGTATTGGTAGCATGCATGTGTTGTATGGACCACAAGTATTTGCATATAAAACATTCATCAGCATATGAACAATAGTCAAACTTAGCAAAGTAATACATCCATATTCAGATTGAAACAACTAATATCTTAATAGCATTCATCAAATCCATAGGTAAAAATCTTAATATTGTATTGAAACAATTAATACAACATTTATCAATTCAAATGAAATAATAGATTTAAAATTACCAAAAATAAGAGAGATTAAAATAGAGTCGACATAAGTTAGTATAACATTGGATACCATTAAATCTAGGGTTCAACAGAAATACTAAATTAGATGTTAATGTGAGTCAAAATCCCGAAATTAACTACACAATTTACAAAACTAATAGAAAATAATGCATTGATAGAGCAACAGGGATGGAGCTTTACAACATTGACGGCGACATTTAAAGCATGAATCGAATTGGTAGGCTGATTTACGTACTCCCCAAATTTCGTTCTTTATCTTCTAGATCTCAACCCGAAAGGCATAATTTTCTAATCGATGAATAAGAGAATAGACGATGTAGAATCTAGATCCAAAACATTCATTACCATTTGGGTGAATCTATAGAGGAATTAATCAATGTGTGGATATGAAGCCGGGTGTTTGGATGATTATGGATTTGTTGTCGATGAACAGCCAGAACTTTGGGAAGAAGAACGATGAGAAAATTTTGGGATGAATTTGGTAATTTTGGGAAGAATCGTGTAATAGGAAAATACCTATTTTCCTTCTTCTTCTTCTTCTTCTTCTTTTTTTTTTTTGAATTACTAAATTATGCTACATTTCCCTTTTAAACATTATTCCACATAGGTGCCACGTAGATGCCACCTAGGGCGACTGCCGACAGTCTTCACTACGAATAACATTACTCTTGAAGAATAATGAGATGGCTATGAAAATGGATCTAGAAAATATGGTATTCGATTGTTCTCAATCTATTCTAAAGTGAGGCAATATGTTTCTTTTTGATTTAGAATAATCTCATTCACAAAATAACATAATTGTATCTAGAAAAAGTGTGCGTTTAATATTTTTCCGAGATTCTCGATTAGCTCGTGATATGATTTTGCTGGTTTTCAGTGATGATGTAAAGCAATCATATGAAGAGTCATTTAGATTTGAATACTTCATTTTTATAATTGATCAAACTCTATCTCCTAAAAAAACTCGATTTGAACAATTTAAACAATATGAAGAGACGTTTGGATTTTTGTTTATTTTGGAGAGGTTAAGGTGTGCAATTTTTTTCAATTTGCTTAAGTTTTGTATGAATCTAAAAAAGTATTTGGAACATAATGAACGTTCGAATATTAATGAAGTTACATGACTTGAGATGCTAAAATATTGTTTACAAAATTTTGATAACCATATTGATTGCAGTTGTATCCGCAGAAATAAATTTCTCCAAATTAAAGTCGATTAAGACTTATATCCGATCAACTATATCACAAGAAAGATTGAATGAATTGACTATGCTATCAATTAAGAAAGAAATGGTGGAACGGCTGCATTATTTAAATTTAATTAATATTTTTGTCTCCAAAATTGTTGTAAGTTGAATAGCATTTAACTTATCCTTTGGAATATTGTCGGTCTCATTATTTGATTATAATATAAATCTTTTGTATATTATAAAGATTTTTCTGGTGAGACAATAGGTTTCTTTTTTATTAGAATATTTTCATTTACAAAATAATTTAATTGTATGTAGAAAATGTGTGTGGTTAATATTTTCTGAGATCTTCCATTAGCTCGAAATATGATTTTTCTGGTCTCTAGTGATGATGTAAAGCAACGATCCGAAGAATTTTTTAGAGTTAATGCTTCCTTTTTAGAATTGATCAAGCTCTATCTTCTAAAAAAAAAAAAAAACACCTCAATTTGAACAATATGAAGAAACATTTGATTTTTTTTGTTTAATTTGAAGAGATTAAGGCGTGCAACTTTTTTCAGTTTGTTGAAGTTTTGTACGAATCTTAAAAAGTATCTGAAAAATAATGGGCGTTCAAACATTAATGGAGATTGTTTATGTTTAAAGTGCATGTCTTGAGATGCTTTATATCAAGTGAAGCAACAAGAGCAATTGGAGTGCTTCAATATTTGAAGACATTGAATAGTTGTTTTCCAAATATTTATATTGTATATAAAACTTTGCTAACCATACCAATTACAATTGTATTTGTAGCAAGAAGTTTCTCCAAATTAAAGTTGATTAAGACTTATATCTGATCAACCATGTTACAAGAAAGATTTAATGGATTGCAACATCTAAAAAATACATTAATAAAAATTGACTTAAAACAATAAATATTTTTTTTGAAATAACTAAATTTTAAAATAAAGAATCAAAATAAAAAATATTATTTTCGGAGACTTTTTATGGTAGCTTTTTTAGATTTTAAATGTCTCAATTAGCACTAATACACTCAAACATGTTTCAATTAAAAATTCATAATTATTACATTCCCATAAATGAAGCTACATGAATGATTTGACAAGTTTATTAACGACAAACAAAAAAGATGTAACAATAACAACCAAATTAATTTGGATTATTTATCACGAATTATTGATCACGGCGGACGCTACGGCCTTTTCTGCCCTCCGCCGCCGCCGGCTCATGTGAATTGCACACTTCGCTGTTGAATTTACACCCAAATATTTTCTTGAGGGACGTCCTCCGCTGCCCGCCTTTCTCCACCGTGGCAGGCGGAACCATCTTATCAATGGTCCTTCTCATGGCCGAGCATTCTCTCTCCAATTGGTTCACTCGCGTCCTCGTGCTATCCATATCCTGCTTCAGCACCTGATTCTCAAGCACCACCGTCCTCCACGGCCTGCTCCCCTCCTGCTCATGGGCCATCGCAATCAACTCGTCATCCTCCTCTCCTCCTCCAGAAGGACTGGCTTCAGCTGCTAGATGAGTGCCGCCAATGGCATGCCGCAGCTGAAGCTGCTCAAAAAAGAGTACCTGAACCACTGCTCTAAGCGGAAGCCGCTCGTTTTGGGCGGCATGAGTGCATGCCTCTAATGTCAGCTTCCGGCAATCCAAAATTCCACATATTTTTTCCCTTTCTGCCTCCATTGTCAATGGATGTGCCTGCACAAATAACAGATGCAAGAAATTTCCCAAAGGATGAATGTTTAGTCGAAATGTACTAGATTGCCAGGGACGGATGACTATTATATTAGTATTAGACAATATATAGAGATTTAAATTTGATGTATCTATGTTTGTGAATTTGAGAACAAATTTACCTTAAGGTAAACATCAACGGCCCTATAAAGACCATCATCGAATAGTCTGGCATACTCCGGCAGGGAAACAGCAAGCTGACAGAATTTTTCCGGCTGCAAATTAACATCAGAAGCAACTTCTGACAAGTACCCATCAATCAATTTACCAACCAGCATTAATGCTGCTGATCGGAAGTTACTATTCTCGTCTTCAACTTCAATTCTGTTTAAGGATCTCTCTTCTAATCCTTGTAGAAAGTGTTCTAAGATTCTCTCAACACAATCAACATCGTATAATGTTTCGTTTAAGTACGAAAAACTTGGAATAAGAAGATCATCCAAAGTTGCTTCTTCCAATTGCCATCCAATTTTCCTCTCCAACGCTGCCCGACAAGCCTCCGAAGCCTTCAATATATTTGATGTTCGTAGTAATCCAAATAAAAATCGAGTCGTACCTGAAGATGATATTGCGGTTTTCTGTAATGGAAAATTAGAAATTATTGTCTCCAGAATCTCCCTTTGCTCATCCTCGGACACTGCCTTGGATGGCGATGTTGATGGCTTCCAGTTTGTACGCGAAATTCCAGGAATGTATTCCTTTGCGTAGGAAATCAAACAGGAATCAATGATTTCCGAACTCAGATTCGAAGATTTCATCACAAAAATCAATCTTTTGAAAATGGGTAAACTCAATAGCCCGAGCTTATCAAACCAAGAATCCTTTCCATTAGTACTTACTCTCTTCAAATTTTCTTCTACTCGACCACTCACAGGCCATCCAAATAGGGATGGATCTGAGAATTCAGCTCTAGAAGCAATCGCTTCAATGCATCTCTCAACAATGCTAAGATTTTCAGCTAAAGGCATTAGGTTTTCACAGATTTTTAAGGTAATGACAGAATCTTTGATGTTTTTGAACACAAATTGAGTGATAAATCTTTCGGTTTTGGAAATCAGGTTGTCCTCAGAATACTCTTCTGTCATTTCTAAGTATTCTCCGGCACAGCGAAGAGGGGCGGCGTTGGAGGCTGACAGATCAATTTTTAGGCCGTAACAGAATTTTGCGGCGGTTTCAAAGAATTCAGAGCCGCCTGGGAAATCTGGGAGTGTAATGTGGTAGTCATTTTCTTCTTCTTCTTGGATTTCTTTCTGGTCACTTTTCTGTTTTTTTACAGAGGCGTTTTGAATTCCAGCGCTTCTGATTTCTGGGTTCACCTCTTGTTCTGTTATCAGCTGGCGAAGCTTTCTACTTTTTGACATCAATGGAAACTGAAAATTCATTCAAAACATTGTTGTAGTGAAAATTGGTGTTCTCAAAGATTCAATACAAAACAGAAAACTGACCTTGTGGAGGTGAAAAGTCATGCCATCAACTTCGATTATAATATCACTCGGCAAATTTGTAGTGCAAAACCTGAATCAAATGCCCATCAAAATTCATCATAGAAAATTAAAAAACAAAGATCAAAATTTGAACTCACCATGCTTGGCCTTTGGAACTGGGTTTTTCAGAGGCCATTTTTCTGTAGTGAACAAGAGTTTACAGAGAACAGAGACTAGCCAGATCCATGAAAATAATGGGTTTTGTGGGGGCCAGCCCCCACACCATTTTTGACAAAAAAAAATTTCTTTTAAATTTTTTTAATTTTTTTT
>CAIGRQ010011099.1:0-10035 GCA_903798375.1 Fraxinus sp. D2006-0159
ATATAAATAATTTCTAAACAATTGAATTATAAGTAGAAAATATTCTATTTCCATACAAATTTCATACTTGCAATCAAACGCACCCTAAGAAAAACATAAAGTTTTTAAAAACTGATTCTAGTCAATGACTAATTGATTGATATTCATTGTCTCCTTTATTTAAGCTTGAAAAGTTTAAGTTATAGTATCAATATAAACCGCACGGCGAATAGTTATAGAGAATTTATATATTAAAAAATTTCACCTTTTGAACTTGTATAACTAGACAACTCATTATAATTGGTTAATGAATTTTAGAATTTAAATCAATGAATCGAGTTGGATCAAGTCGGAAACATAACTAGAGGTTTGATTACGGTTCGTCCCATATTTATAGATGGAACCAGCTGTTCCATTTTTAAAATATCTATTGATATTTGATTCGGATCGGTTCTCTTTGAAATTGGATGAAAATGAAATGTGCCTACCCCTACATGTAATAGATAAAATTTATGGTTAAGTTTAATTCGTAGGAGCGTAATTAAGCTATATATATATAGAATGGAAAACGAAAGGAAGTGAATGACAATGAAAGATGAAAGAAAACCTGAGTCACGTAATAAAACCCTTTCTCCTTAAAAACAATTGTCCCGCAATGGTGCTAATGGATTATGACACTTATCTCCCAAGATACAACGGATTCAACTTGTGGTAAAATTTCTTCAAACTACAAGCAACTGTGAACTCAAACGATTTTCTACTCTTTACAAGAAAATAATTTTTGGAATAAATTTTGGAGAGTTTTTGCAAAAGTTTTTGAAATATGATTTAATGCCAATGATATAGGATGTATAATGGACGTCCAAAAGGTCCTATATATAGAAGATGAGAGGTAGTGAGTAAAGAGACATGTCCTAAAACTCACCAACCTTCAAGGGGAGTCGCAACCCTATCTATTGCTCGGTGTCGCTAGTGCGCTGCTCGAACATCAAAAGCAGAAGGTCTGTCGCTCGACTGGCGTTGGCTTATCGGGCCGATGTTAGCTAATCTTAGCCTCTTTTCTCCTCGTTTTTCTTCCAACTTTGAACCTCAATTTCTCATTCATCGAGAATCATTGTTGAGATTTCAAATATACTACAATGATCTACTCGATGAGTAGAACAAGTTGGTTTGTTTATTTTTATAATTTGACTATCGAATCAAGTCTGAATATTTGATCGAAGTTGACATAAAGTCACTTTTCAAGTTTATATTTAACTAAATTTTTCAATCTTTAAACCAAGTTCCAACAATCTCTCACTTGAATGGGAATCTAAATATGTTCATGCTATGTAAATATATGATACACCAGAGAGAGAGAGAGAGAGAGAGAGAGAGAGAGAGAGAGAGGGAGAGAGAGAGAGAGCGAGAGAGAGAGAGAGAGAGAGAGNCAACAATCTCTCACTTGAATGGAAATCTAAATATGTTCATGCTATGTAAATATATGATACACCGGAGAGAGAGAGAGAGAGAGAGAGAGAGAGAGAGAGAGAGAGAGAGAGAGAGAGAGAGAGACTACATCAGGTAAGATAACTTCTGATTTTGAACCTTCCTTAGTAAAATACTATCGAATTTATTGAGCCAATTGGTGAACGTATATCTTGAGCCATTCAACCGTTGGTGTAAACTAAGACAACAATACTTAAACAAATGTTTTCCCTAAACCGTTCATAGTTTTCATGACTGAGTTTATTTTACTCTGAACCATTCTTGGTTTCATAAGTGTTTAGAAAACTTCAGCTTCGAACAATTTTCGTTGAAACGGTCCCACCTCACACTTACATAGGTGACCTCCTATTAAGAGTATTTTGTAGTACTCTACTTGACTTAATCAACATATATGAATCATTAAAAACACATCTTAACATTTTACATTCTACAGAAAGCACTTTAATTATCATAGGAATGAGTTAGAAAATATTTTTCTAAGTGCTTCATTGAATCTTCATAATTTATTTGTCCCCTTCAACCAAGATCTTGGGACCTCCAGTCCATTACAAAGATTTTTACTTATTAGGCTTTAATCTCAATACCATTTAAGATCAGTTGCTTGATGGTATGTGTCTACGACGTATATGTCTAGACTGACCATTATACATTCTGCTTTGCGTCCTTCTAATAGTTGTTGACTGGCACAATGTATACCTATTGTAAGTATCGGCTTACGCTAACGTGGAATATTTCAAAGAAGTTACGAAGTCATTCTGCTTCTTTACCAACTTTGTCTAAAGCAATAAACTTCGATTCAATCTTTGATCAAGCTATACACTTTTGATTTGTCGACTTTCATGACACAACAGCTCCACTAATGGTAAATATATATAACCACTAGTAGACTTGGAATCCTTCATGTCGGATATCCAATTCACATCACAATATCCTTCTAGTACCGTAGGATATCTTGTGAAGTGTAGTCTATAGGTTAAGGCATACTTCAAATACCTAAGAACCTTTGTCAAAGCTTTCCAATGATCATGGTTTAGGCTTCTTGTGAATCTACTAAGTTTATTCATCACAAATGATATATCTGGTCAAGTGCAATTTATAATATATATATATTATACTGCCTATAACCTGCGAATACTTTAGTTATGATATACATTCACCCATATTTTTAACTAAGTGTAAACTTGTGTCAATAGGGGTTTTGACATGACTTTTCTCAACCACATTATACACTCTCAATTTAGTGAGATTGTAAAAGTACAATTTTTTTCGGTGTTCTAGAGATCTTAATCGCTAATATCTCATCAATCACACCCAAGTCTTTCATATCAAAACGTTCCATTAACATTCTCTTAGTGTTTAGTATTATTTCGTAATTACTGCCCATTATTAACATATTGTCTACATATAGACATACAATCACATAGACTTTCGGTGTATGTTTTATGTATACACATTTGTCACACTCGTTTATCTTAAATCCATTAGACCACATCATTTTGTCAAACTTTTGGGGCTATTGTTTAGGAGCTTGTTTCAATCCATACAAGGACTTGACAAGTTTACAATCTTTTTATTTGTGATTAGAAGAGATGAACCCTTAGGATTGTTCAATTAATATCTCCTATTCTAACTCACCATTTAGGAATGTTATTTTTACATTCATTTGATAAATCTTAAGGTTATGTAATGCCGCAATAGTAATTAACAACCCTATCGAAGTGATTCTAGTTACATGTGAGTATCTATCAAAGAAGTCAGGTCCTTCATTTTGTCCATATCTCTTGGCAAACAATTTAGCCTTATATTTATCAATGGACCCATCCGATTTTAGTTTTCTTTGAAAATCCATTCACACCTTAAATGCTTATTTCTGGAATGTAAATCAACCAATTCCCCAAGTATGGTTTTACATTGTAGAATCTATCTCACTATTGATAGCTTCATTTCAATGCGGTGCTTCCGGTGTAGACATTTCTTCATCGAAAATCTTTGGATCATTTCCTACCATGTTGTTTCAATCCATACACGGACTTAACGAGTTTACAAACCTTTTATTTGTGATTACAAGTTGTTCCATTTATATATCATCTTCTAACTCACCATTTAGGAATGCCATTTTTACATCCATATGATAAATCTCAAGGTTATGTAATGCCGCAATAGTAATTAACAACCTTATCAAAGTGATTCTAGTCACCGGTGAGTAGGTATCAAAGAAGTCAAGTCCTTCATTTTGTCTATATCCCTTGACAACTAATCTAGCCTTATATTTGTCCATGGACCCATTCAGTTTTGTTTTTTGGAAAATCCATTTATACCTTTAAGATTTTTGGGAGGTAAATCAACCAACTCCCAAGTATGGTTCTACATTATAGAATCTATCTCACTATTGATAACTTCTTTTCAATGTAGTACTTTCAGTGTAGACATTGTTTCATCAAAAGTCTTTGGATCATTTCCTACCATAGATGATAGAAAATCTGGGCCATATAAAGTAGATGTTCTAGCTCTTTTAATATGCCTTGGTTATTTCTCATTTTAAGTGTCATAAGTTTTTTTTTATTTGAACTTGCATTTTCCTTGTGTTTATATGGAAAAACATTCTCGAAAAATGATACATTTCTCGATTCAATTATAGTTCCCTTCATATACATCTTGAATTTCAAATTTATGTACAAGAAAATGATCACTACTATTATTGGTGTATCCAATAAATATGCAATCAATCGTCTTAGAACTGATTTTCACTTATTTAGGCATATATACTTCAACCTTAGCCAAACACCTCACACTTTCAATTGTTAGTAGGACAGAGTATGACATTTTCATAGTTCATATGGAATTTTTTTTTTCCCATTTTCTTAAGGGGTGTCTTGTGGAAAATAGGGGTAGACCCGAACTTGTCAACATTGAGTTCATCATCTCTTAAAGAGTTCGATTTTTACATTTAGCAATACTATTCAATTAAGGTAACTAAGGTGTTGTTGTTTAATGAATAATTCTGCACTCGGAACAATATTGTTTAAAAGGTGCACCGTATTCCCCACAACTATCACCACAGATATTTTTAATTCGTTTACCAAGTTGATTCTCAACTTCCATCTTACAATGTTTGCATACATCTAAGGCTTCGTCTTCACTTCGTAGTAGAAAGACACAATAATACTTTGTACAATAATCAATGAAAGTTATAAAGTACTTCTTATCACATTTAGTTTGAACAAATCTCAAATCACATATATCGTTATGTATTAATTGTAAAGGTGTCTTGTTCCTTTGAACTGAGTGAAAATTTGTTTTGGACAACTATGCTTCAACACATATTTCACATTTATGACTATGATCAATCTTAAGTGTTGGAATTAAAGTTTGATTCATAAGTTTGCGTACATATATGCAATTAAGGTATCTTAATCGATTTTGACATAACCAGACAATTCAACAATATAACCAGGATTGGAATTTTTATTCATAATACTTTTTGGTACAATTGTAAGGACACTCATTTTGAACATTCATTCACTAAGATAACCCTTACCAACATACATATCATTTTCGGTAAGTACGAACTTGTCTAATACAAATACAAGTTTAAAGCCATTTTTGCTAAGTCTCTCCCAAAAACCAGGTTCTTGTGAATGTCCGGCACATGAGGACATTATTGAGGACTAGTTCTTTCCTGGAAGTCATTTTCAATGTGACCTTTTCAAGTCCTTCAACTTTCAAACTTGCAGAGTTTTCCATGAACAAATTTTCTCCTTTCATTTCATAATTGTTTGAGAACATGGTCTTATATGCACAAATATGGTGGGTAGCACTAGCTTCGACCCACCAATCCCTTGAATTACCAATCTTGTTACATTCAGAAACAACGACAAATAGACGCATCTCTTGAAGTCCTTCAGATAGGATGTTTCTTTCAACTACATTTGCTTGTGCACTTTTCTTTGGCTTTCAACATTTGTTTGAAAGATCTTACGCTTTTTGTTGACGACATTCAAACCAGTTTCAACAAAATTTTCTCCAAGTTGAACAATATATTTTCTTTTGATTTTTCTATTATTTTCTTCAATCCTCAAACGTACTATCAATTCTTTTAAGTTCATATCTTTGCATTTGTGCTTTAAATCTCTGCACAAAGGAGGGAGTTTCTCAATGATGGCTGTAACTTGGAAGGATTCACTCAATTCCATCTTTTTTTGCATGTACGTCATGAAGTAGAATAGGAAATTCTTGTATTTGACTTATCACGATTTTGGAATCTACCATTTTGTAGTCCAAAAACTTGTCGATAATGAACTTCTTTGTTCCAATATCCCTAGTCTTGTACTTATTCTCCAATGAATCCCATAGATCCTTAGCAAGTCTATAGAATTATATACACTTATCTAAATCTTTCTTAGACCAAGTTGAAATATCAGTAGGGGTAAATACACCTGCAACTATGGTAGATGACCCGATCCAACCATTTACTACACTCAATCAAATACGCTCAGACATCGATTTCATGAAGGCTCTCATTTTAACTTTCTAATAAGCATAGTTATTGCTATCAAAATATGGCAGGACTAATAATGAATTACTTTTCTAAAAAATTGGGATTATGAATCGAATTTGGGTTCTAATACTACTTGAAAGTTAATAGTTCGACTCTAAAATCACCGAGGTGAATAATACGAAATTAAAAATACCAATTAATAGCAGCAATTTACTTTTTAATTATTCTAGATGTTTAATCAATCAAGTAGTTATCCTATGTTGAATTTCCACAATAATAAATAAAGTAATAAATAATACTAGATTTATTGACTGAGAAAACCTGTAATCGGGTAAAAACTCTGGGATCAAACCAGTAACTTTCACTATAGATAATAAGAACTTACAGTATGATCCAACCTAAAAATCCTACTAGACTCGTTGATCTAATTTCTGCAATCTCCGAGACCTCTTTAGAACGTGCTTCACTCACATGTGCCTCGATCTTCTGGAATTGTCTATCTCCTGTGGATTACCAATAACACTTTGTTCTTGCACTCTTCATGTGCTTCTGGTCTTACTTTCCTCAATTTCCAGCAATCTCTGGAAACTATCGAGAAAATACTTTCCTGATTATATCTAGGAAGTAGGTTTTTTGGATTATTTAACTTTGATTTTTTTTCCAACTTGTGATTGATTGATCTCAAAAATTAATTAGTTAATCTAAATGCTTGGATGTGTTCTTGGATCTTGGATTAACGTTATGAGAATGTAAAATAATGTTCAACCACCACCAAAAATGTAATGGGCACTAAGTATTTATAATAAGAGGTATCTGTGTAGTATATGATAGATAGAACTTTTGGAAAATACGAATTAGGGATTCAGGTATAACACCATCGCTCGAGTAATATGCTAGCGATATGCAAGCGAAAGGTGTGTCGCTCGACCGATAGGCTTGCAACAATGATTTTGCTTTTTTCGCTAGAGCATTAGGTAGACAACATGTTAGAGTAAATCTAACGACTCTTTCTCCTTATTCCATACTCGAACTCAAAGACTCTAGTTCATCTATACAACCTCCAATAGACTTCTTATCTTTTAAAATTCTTTTAAAATAATCATTTTCTTTTATAATAATAATTTTGCCTAAAGAATTGCCAATACAACATAAGTCCTAACAAAGAGAAATGATTTTTTTCAACAAACAACCACAAACTTTTGTCATAAGATTGTTGGAGATTTGTATAGTGAAAGGGTTGTTTGTAATTGACAAAATTAATAATTAAGTTTAATTTGATGGAGCATAATGAAACTATATACATAGAATAGAAAACGAAAGGAGAGGAAGGAGAATGAAAGATGAAAGAAAATCCGAGGCAAGTGATAAAACACTTTTCCCTTAAAACAAAATTGTTATACAATGTTGTTAACAAATTGTGACACTTGTATTCCAAGATACAATGGATATAACTTGTGGTAGAAATACTTCAAACCACAAGCAATAGTGAATTCAAATGATTTTCTTCTCTACAAGAAAATAATTTTTGGAATGAATTTTGGAGAGTTTTCGTAAGGGTTTTTGATGCAAGACTAAATACCGAGGATGCATAATGGACGTCCAAAGAGTCCTATATGTTAGGTCCAATGTTGTAATTGACATGTTTGTGAACAAAAATGTCTTAATTGAATGCTTGTAAAAAGTCAGGGACTTGGATTAAATTTTGTATAGATGAGTTAGGTTAAGGTTAGAGGTTGAAAACAAGGAAAACGCCTCGACTGACTCAGCTTGAGCGCAAGAAATAGTAGAGTCATCACTCGCCTTTCACCTCGCTATTGCTCGAGCGACGACACCCTTGCTTGAATGAAAGGCTCCCTCACTCGAGCGACATATTTATGCGGCCAGACCTACTTCGTGATTTTGAAGAGTTTTACACAATCCATAACACCTAAACGTCCCCAACTGTAAATACAGATGTCTGGGATGAATTTCACGAGGTTGTTTTATTGTTCTTTCATTTCATAACACATCCACATCATATTTTGAGAGATCCAAGAGCATAATTCTTTGGTAAAGACAAACACATTATTTTTGTGATCCGACAATCTGGTTTTGAAAAACATCAGATGTTCTAATCTAAAATACTTGACTTACTTAATACTTTGAGGAAGGGATTCAAGCGCATGAAGAAGAACATGAACACGAGATTCCTGGGTATCCACTTGGAAGAGACGTGTACAGAAGATCGTGACACCGAGATAACATATCTTGGTAGAAGATTGTGAGTCTGTAAGTATAATAGATTTTGGAAGCTACATGAGGTGGATCAAGAGCTCTAGTGGGGTTGGTTAGACAGTATCTACAGTAGCAGATCGTAAGGTTGGAATGAACAACAGATCTTGGAGTTACACGGTTTACAACAGCTAGTGGAACTAATTTGGAATTAAACTTTAACCTACATTGTCTAACTAGTTTGGTCTCAAATATTTTACCTAGTTAGGTTTCTTCGTCATCAAACGTTGTGTTAATTATTGCTTTCCAAATATTACAACTATGGTAATTCAACTTAGGAAAATTGGATTGTATGCTCAACTATCTAGAAACTAATTAAAAGTGACTTGTTGCTTTAATTATCATAATTTCGCATGTAAGGTTGAACTAACTTATAATCTAGATCAATCTAACGGCATCTAGCAAACTCACAAGTGGTATGAGAGCCTAAATTCGAATCCTGACCTTAGATTTCTAGATGTGTAATTCATTGTCCGTCCCGCTATATTTTGATGACAATAATTATGCTTATTGGAAGGTTAGAATGAGAGGTTTCCTAAAATCTATGGATGAGCAAATTTGGTTAAGTGTGGTTAATGGTTGGACTGTCCCTAGTTCTATGGTTAATAATAAAGTTATCCCCACTCCCATTGCTAATTGGACTAGAGCAAACTTAGAAGAGTGTAACTGGAATAGCAAAGTCTTACATGCCCTATTTGTGAAGTGTCCCCTAAAGAGTTTAGGAGAGTATTTATGTGTGAGGTTGCTCAAAAAGTTTGGAACATTCTACATGCCACATATGAGGGAACTCAAGCTGTTAAAAACTTGAAATTGTAGATGTTAACCATTAGGTTTGAAGAGATTAGGATGAAAGATGATGAGACATTTGATGAATTCTATGCTAGCTTAAATAATATAGTTAATTCTAGTTTCAACCTATGTGAGAAAATACTTGAGTAAAAAATTGTTAGAAAAATCCTTAGATCCTTACCTGAACGATTTAAGGCTAAAATCACTGCTATTGAAGAGAATAAGGATATAGACTCTATTAAGGTGGAAGATCTGATTGGATCTCTCCAAACTTATGAGCTAACATTAGCTAAACCCACAAATGATGAGTCATTGGCCTTAAATACTGCGAGGAATAGTTATAAAAAAAATTGCTAAAAAATTGCAAAAAAAAAAAATTGCGAAAAATGTTTAGGAATAAACAAAAATCTCAAGAGAATCATAGAAGTGTTCCAAGTGAGTCTAGGAAGAGTTCTAAACCTATGAGATGCCATAATTGTCGAGGTTTTGACCACGTTAGAAGTGAGAGCCCTAACAGTAGGAGAAATTCAAGTAAGGCTATGAATGTTATTCTCATTGATGATGAGTCTAACTCAGATAATTGTCACGAATTTTATGCAATACAAATTTATGCCACAAGTGTACGGTGTCAAGTTTTGTAATATAGTAGTAGAGTTAAGTGTCGAACCCACATGGATTGCAATTTAATTCCTACCAAGTACTATAATTATTTTAGCTTTTACTTTATCTAGATGACCCCAATCTCAATTCAGTATTTTTAATCCTAAACTAATACAAATGTTTAATAATTCAAATGAATTGAAAACAATTTATAGGAGAATATCAATGCGAGAAAGCCTAGGAATTGATTTCACCTCACTATCAATGATGTTTTTAACTTTTATAGTTACTTCTATCGATTTTTTCTGAATTTATAGGCAAGAATCATAATTTCAATTCTATCCCCTCTCTCGAGTGTCGAATAGAACCTATTTCTATATTTTAATCTTAATATCTCTATTCTGAATTAA
>CAIGRQ010011121.1:0-14059 GCA_903798375.1 Fraxinus sp. D2006-0159
CAATAAGAATGGTGCCAAAAAAAAATAAAAAATAAAATTGTGGTGTGAATACAACTAACATTATATATAATATATTGTAAATGGTAGATATAGATAATAGTATATAATTTATTGAAAGAAAAATTAGCAAATGTGATATCCTTACTTTCCCTAATCTACGCCCGAATACTTGATCAAATCTTATTGGCGTTTAAAACTTTAAACATTCTTTACGTTCTGATGAAAAAATGCTCCGAAGATAAAAGTTAAGGATCTAAATACCAATAAATAATTAAATAAGGATCCAAATACTTAACTTCATCAAAGTGTAGAAACATAGCTAAAAGTTTTTTTCCTTTCATTTATTCATTCATCTTTCTTCCAAAATGTCTGTGTGACTCCCAATATTTTGAGATATTATGAAAAGGACTTGTAGAAAAAAGAAAAGAAAATTCAAAAACCTGTGGAAAAAAAGGCCATAACGAACCAATGAAAAAATGCAAAGAAGTTGTTAATCACGACTTTCCACAAGCTTTTTGCATCCAACATAACTTCGTGGATCACGTTTTGCCAAGTCGGAGAAAGAAAAAAATAAATAATTAAAAGAAACTTTTTATTTTTCAAATATTTTTCGATAACTTATATTTTACTTACCCAACTGTCATAATGTGTTAAGCTTAGCTTATTGCTAAAAACGAAGGGGGAAAAAAAATTTGAATTATTTTTTGTTTATTTTGACAGTAGGGTCGTTGTCAACTCTTATCTAACTTGCTCTTGTTTGGTCTACGTTATTTTCAAAATACATTTTTTTCACTCTTATTTTCAAACACATATTTTTCAATAAAATAATATTATACGTAAATTCAAAAAAAATCTTATTTTTTAACCACATATTTTTCATCAAAATACTATTCTAAAATACATTTTGAAGAAAAATCGGGTCAAGCGCTTATTCATTTTAAAGATTTTTTTTTTTTTTTTTTTTTACTTATAAGTAATATATATACTTAAAATGTAGGTAAACGAGTTCAAGGTCAAGTTCTTTGGTCGTTTGCCCATTTTATACTCTCCGCTCCTGTTATTTGTTTGGACTCCATTCTTCACTGACTTGTATAACATGTCACCATTTATAGTCTTCTCCCAAGTTCGCTGTGGACATCAATATTCAAGCATTCAAATTTCACACTCCTGGTATGGCATTTTTCTTATTACTGTCGTTTCCATATCAACATATCTGTATATATGTGTGTGTGTGTGTGTGTGTGTGTGTGTGTGTGTGTGTGTATTTCTGAGTTCCTTACCGTTTCTGCTTTACATTGTTCTGCTGGTGGGCTTCATTATCTTTAACAAAGATTTGTTTGTGGGTGTTTTATTTGAGTTATTGTGGAAGTTACAATAAGGGGTTCTTGATTTTTCAGTTGTAAAAATAGCATAAGAAGTGCCAACTAAAGCAAAAGAAAGAAAAATAACGTGGATTGTCAGACTTGACGTCCAAATGTGAAGACGAACAATCCACTAACCTAACCGTCAAATTACAAACCCTTTTCGCTCCGACAACCACTCTCTGGTGCTCCACCCACACACTTCTATTTTCCTTTTCAACTTTGTGTCTTTTATTCTCACCTTTCTTTTGTTTGTCTACTTTTTAACTTGTTGTGGGAGCAATAATGACTATCTTGAGCCTTAGATCACTCAAGTGATGGTGAAATGTAAGGGTGTCAACGAGCCGAGCCTTGTCACAAGCCGAAACTTGAAACTTGAGCAAAAATGGTTCGGGCTTTTTTTGGTCCAATCCGAGCCGAACAAAAGCTCGACCCGAGCAGGCTCTTTTTTTTTTCTTGACAAATCTAATTTTTTTAAGAATTAAAAATTTGTGCAATTTATATAGATATGAATTTAAAATCTCTTTTTTTAATTTTTTTAATAAAGCTCGGCTCAATGGGCAAAATAGCCAATGACATAGGCCCATGGGCTGCTCGGCTCGAGTCGATGTCCCAAAATGGGGCTAGGCCCAAGCCTCAGCTCGCTGGTCCCGAGCATGAGTCGGCGAACATTTTTGACATCCTTAGTGAAATGTCATAAAATGCTTTGACCCTAGGGATGGCAATCGAGCCGAGTCAGTCAGGCTCGTAAAAAACGAGCCACGAGCCACTCAGGCTCGTCAAAAACACGTATGGGCACGAGCTCATGGGCTCAGCTCGGCTTGTGAGCTCACGAGCTCGACCCTTGAGCATGAGCCTAGCTCGGCTCATGCTCGAATGAGCTTGAGCTCGGCTCGTCACTTTAACGAGCCGAGCTCAAGGTAGTCGGCTCGACTCGTTGTCATCCCTATTTAACCATGTCTGAGTGTGCTTATAAATTGTTGATAAGTGAATTTTCAATCGTTGATTTGTGCAACGGCCACTTTTCCACTAAATGGACTGACTTTCATGCCAGTCCTTTTTTCCTTTTCTGCCCTTCAATATGATTAGCATACATACATGCAAGCCACCCCACCGATCATAATAATTTCCCATCCACCTCACCCACATTCATTTCCCATACAAAGCTATCTCTCCATTTTCATCCCCAACAAGAAGCTTACCAATACTTCTAATTTGAAATGGGTCACTGCGAAATAATATAAATGGTCTTCATCTGTGATTTTTAGCTGGACTTGATGAAGGATAGACCGAGCAGCATAATATTTCTTTTTGAACTCATCCCTCCTACCATTTTCCAACGACAGTAGGGAAATACTCGGTTGATTTACTCACCTACTAAACACCTCTTCCACCTTCAATCTTGCGTGACTAGGTTTCTCGTCTTAGTTCACCATAAGAAGCCATGTTCCTTAACTTCCCGAGAACACCTTGTAGCTTGCATCACATCTTCACCAGACATTTTCGATTCAGCCGGCTGTGTTCATTTCACAGTGAACTTAACCTGCTAGAGATGTACCCCATCCACAAGAACTCGCTAGGGTAAATCATGGATCCGTTCTTTTCTTCTGTAGGTACACTGCCATCTTACAAACTTTTTTACAGTCGACTCAAACACATTCTCGAACTGTGATCTTCCACTTATATAAAAAAATTAATTTTTTCATAATTTGCTACAGATGGGTTATTACCCGCACTCCTCCACCTCCATTGCCCCTCCGTTCAAAGTCAGTTGGGGCCCCATAAAAATGTACAATGAAATTCATATAAGACGAACATATTCATCGCTTCCTACCAGACCGTCATTGCCAATGAACACCGAAATGGAAAGTGCTTCACCAAACACGGCTGGAGGACATTGATTCACTTGTTCAACACACAAATAGTAGCTCAAAAATCGATGTGATGCTCTTCACCTGAAACATAAGAGATTTGAAGAATTGCTCAACTGTAGTGGCATCTCATACGACCCGTCGAATGGTAGGATTGGCACCTCGGAGGAGTGGTGAACTCGAAAGATTAAGATACCATCGCTTCATGAGCCTCCAGTCAACGCTATCGTATCTCTGTTCGATAAATTGATACGGTGTTGTAGGTTCTCAATTCATATCATTGGTTAAAGACATTAGATAGTAAGTTCTGTTTTGGTTTAGGGAACATGACAGTCAATTGATAAATTACATAATCGTTGTCTACTTTCTGAGCTTTTTATTACTGTATAGTTAATTCTTATTTATTTTATAGGAACTGTAATTTTGTAAAACTAAAATATTTCACAGCCAAGTGACTGATTTTATGCTCATGTCCTAAATCTGTTTGAAATACTGCACTGGTTTTTCTTCACCATTTCTAGAATGGGCTTCCGTTTTCGTATATGTAACTGCTTTTCATTCCTATGCAAAATATGTGAAAACCTTTCCTTTTGTATTGCCACAAAAGAACAAAGACTACAAAGAATTTAAGGACAGAGATTGTCAAGAGTTGTATAGATACAATGCTCTATTCTGGGACATTTTCGATTGCGATAAGTAGTCACACCTACAAAGCTATGTCGAGCTGGTTTCACGAAGTTCAAAGACAGTAGACATGAAGATCACCGTGATGAGATCCTAGTCGATGTGGAGAACAGTGGCTCAAGTGACGAGGGTGGAGAACCCAAACCGGATGTTGAAAGTATTGATATGTCCGACCCGCACAATTGGGACAGACGGAAGGCATCCAAAAAGTGGGTGAAGGAAAAGAAGAAGACGTTTACAGCTCGGGACGTTTCCTACTTTGTGGACTGCGTAACCACAGCCAGTTAGAAGGTTGCTGCCAAAATTGACAACTTTATCAGACCTGATGTGTTGGACCCGAAGACATGCGTGAAGGAGCTATTGACAACAGGTTGGCTGAAAAATAAATTGATTTGTATTGCTAGACATACACATTTATCTCCCAAAAACTTAATAGAGAGATATTGGACATGCAAGACGATGCAAATAAAAAGTTTGAGTTGGTGGAATGAAGCTGGAAGGAATATAGGAAAGCACAGCCTCAGTGTTAGCTTTGTTTAAGTGGGTTGCGTGGACATCCGTTTCACGTTTTTATTACTGTGGTCGTATTTGGTTATGTTTACAATTATTACGTTTGATATGAAAACATTTTCTTCATGTTCGATATGTATGATGGACTGTTGCCTACATTTGTTATGTGCATGCTAAAAACTGTTGTTTATGTGCATGGCAAAATTTTTTATTCGTATGGATTTTGAACAGGCTTGCAGACAAAAGCTGTAGTTGGATGTATGTTTTAATTTTGGTCAAACAAGTACTCAACAACAAAGTACGACTCACATCACTCACATCTTTCACTATTCTTTATTGGTGTTTACGGGTAGAACTTCTAAGCACTCATCATTCCATTTGCCTATAAAAGGCAAATTATATCAACATATTTTTACATACTCGCAAAAGCATAGTCTTGGATCTCCTATTATCGAGTGATGGTATGACAAATTTCGATATCAAATGTACGTTGCAGCCGATCTCCAATGCCAAGGATGAACTTGATGACAAGGCATTTATGAAAGAGCTACGGATGGATATTATCGAGTGGTTTCAATACTATCACATTAATGAGGTTACTATAACTATTATCGCGAACAAAGACGTCGTGTTTCTTGATATTCGTTCGCTCGAAACGATCATATGTTCATGCTGGATGGTATGAACTGTATGCCTCAACAATGCTACACCAGGTTCTGCATGTATCATGTGATGCTACGATCGTTCGCGCATATGTTTCGAGATGATTACGGACTTCGCAGTCAGCAATATATAGGCGTGTATGAACAAGTTGGTATGTTTCTATACATTTTAGCGCAAAGAAAAGGCTATAGACAGGTACGACGCTTTTCAACCATTAATTAGAAACTATTGGACACTACTTCAAACTTGTGCTTGAAATGGTTGTTGAGTTCTCTAGGCAAGTAATTAAACCTAATCCAAACTACAATCATGGTGCTGAGCATCAAGTTTCGAATCTTAACAAACATTTCATATTGTGGGATTACATGTGCTATTGAGCACCCACGTTAGAGTCATCCTCTCGCAGGACCAGCGAGTGAGTTATATCGAACTCAAAGTAATTCAAACACAAAATGTGCTAGCAGCATGTGATTTCAATTTGTGCTTCACATTTGTGCTTCCTGGTACAACAGAGGACACTTATGATGCTAGAATCTTGGCTAGGGCGATACATAACCCCGAGATTGACTTTCGCAATCGGCACCTGAAAAATATTATCTGGTTGACTTGGGTTCGCTCATCGACTTGGGTACATGGTGCCTTATAAAGGTTCAGATATTGTACCATTATCAGCAATTTTACGATGGAGTTACTGATTGCAGGCGTAAATCTCGAAATGCACGGGAAAAGCTTAATTTCAGGCTCTCGTCATGCATGAACATAATAGAGCGTGCATTTGGTGTTTGGAAAATTAGTTGGAAAATACTCGATCGTATGCCGAGTTCTAATTTTAAAGTGCAAATAGTTGTTGTAATTGCAACTATGTGTGTTCACAACTTCCTTCAACAAGTGGGCGTGGTCAATGAAGCATTTACGAGAATGAAGATGGACCCAACGCAATAGGGGTGGAGCTCCCGGACGAACGTGATGAACTTGCAGCTGAAATGCATGCACAGAAAACCCAACAAAATGATGTTCAGAGATTACTTGGCACAACAACATTGACATTTATTTTTTATTCGGAATTAGATTGAGATTGGTTGTACGATGTTTTTCCAACAAGAGAATATTGCAAAATATTTCTGCAAAATTTCTTATTCACGTCTCAAATGAATTGTTGCAAATTTTTATGTCTAAATGCTACCTCTGAAGTCACAACTTGTTTGGTGGGAGTGGGACCGCATAATGTATGCATTAATTGATAGATTTTGAATTGTAAAATATGTTTTCAAACTTTTGAGCACACATGTTGCACAAATGAGGGCAAATATGACATTTGGACGTGTTGCTTTGCATTCAAGGACAAAAACATCTCCATGTGAGCCAGGTTGAAATGATTGGAAAATCGATTATGGATTTTCCAAAAGCACTCCTAGACAGACAATAGTCTTCCTGGGCATTTCATTATCTTGCTTTCCCCTCTTTCCTTCTTCTCCTCGAGTTCCCTTTTCCCTTTCCCAATTTTGTTCTTATCAACTCCTTCTTTATTTAAATAAAAAATATATATATAAAAAAAAAAAAATCTAATTTGAGTGAAAAGAAACTACTTTCCAATGATTATAAACTACATGGTACAATTTTATAATTGGGGAATTTGCAACAAAAGTCCTAATCCATTCAAAAATATGTCGTCAAGTCCCTCAAGAGAGTGAAAAGGAAAGGATAAAAATGAAAATTGCAGTGAAGATGACCGGAATTCACACAAAGAACAAAATCAAAAGGTTCAACAAAAAAGAAAATATGCAACATTACCATCAAAATTACCTTGGGCACCAAACTTGCTTGAATCACCACGAACAATAAAATCATCAAGTTCGCAACTGACTCCATCTGAGTGTAGAATCCAAGCACTACTTATCTGCAGGATTACCTTGAGTACCAAATTTGCTCTAATCACGAGCAACAAAAATCATAAATAAGTTGATAATCACCAAACAGAGTAGAAACAAACCATGTAACCGAATCATCACAGCTAAATGCTTCAATATAAGGATTTTGGTTAGAATCAATACACTGACAATCAATTTAAAGCATAAACAACTAAATCAGCATCATGTACCTGTGTGAAGGCCTAATATCACAATTGGGACTATCTCTAGAAATGAATACAATGGCACCGCTAGTAATGGTGACAAAGCGAAATTATTCTTAACTTCTGAATTTGATCGAAACACATCCTTCAATATAGACCCCGAAATAAACTTCGACAATACTAAACCAAACTCCAAATCCACCCAAGTTCTTAATTTTTGCTGATTGTTCTTAAAGATTCTGTAGAGTAAAATGCTACAGAGCAATTAAGATGCTTGCTTATTTTGTTTATAGATAGAAGGCCATAAGAGGGAATAGTTACAAATAAAATGGAAGTTGTAGAGAGAGTGGGACATTTTCTGAAATTTAATAGAGGAGTCTCGTTAGCAACTTGAACAAATTAGAGCCTGTTTGACAACCATTAACTTATTTTATGTTTTGCTACAAGATCATTTTCAACAACTTATTTACACAATAAAATATTTTACACGTATACTAACAATTTTTCCCTACTTTTTAATCGCTCATTCTCCTAAAAATAACTATTAAAAACTCGTATTTTTTTATTTTTTTTTACAATAATGGTTGTCAAACAGGCTTTTAACATGTGAGCATGAGTGATTCAAGGATGAGTTACTAATCATATGGTTAGTGGCCTTGAAATCAATAACCCGAGTGTTAGCTGTAGCAAAAATAAGACCTGAACCAGGATTACTTCTATGAGGTGATACTCGAGAAACACAAGAAGCATAAGACGGGGAGGTATCAATTGCTTTTGTCAAATATTTTTCCCAACTAAGGTTCTTAGTTTCATCTACCACCAAGAACAAAATCGAACAGTACCAAAAATACAGACAGTGGAGGACCAAAGTCTTTTATGCAGCAAAAGGACAACTTTGCGGAGCAACCTAGGCCTGGGTCAACCATGATAGAGGGTCGCACAACATAATGAGAATAGTAAGCTAGTGAACAATAAAAGCTAGTGAACAATACATGTCGAGTCCTCTCAGGGCCACTGAAGTAAGTATCCGACCGTAAACTTCAAGGCCCCGTGGGATTAGTCAAGGTGCGCGCAAGCTGGCCCGGACATCCACATCTATTAAACAAAATACATCTGAAGAATAATTGGTGAACGGTGAATAATAACCGGTGAACATTGAAAAATAATTGGTGAACATGTGGTCGTAAAAATTGAATGCTCAACAAACAATCCGATTTGAGGAAAGATTGGAATCTGGTACAGTACCAAATTGAGAGTTGATAGATTCGCCGATTCATCTGCTTAATCATATTTATACAATACACAAATCTTATTTAAGGTCAAACTCTAATCCTATTACCATGTCAATTCCTAACTAAATATGGAACATTGTTCACACAAAAACCTACGTAAACTAATTCTTATTTTAGTTTTGTAACATTCACTAGCCTACCAGTTAGCAATTGAACTTCCATCTCTAGCAATGAAAAAATTTGATCTACGGCAATGCTAAACATCCTTCGTCTCTCCTCAACGTTCCCATTAGATGAATGTTAACTTTCACTGCCATCGAATGCACATAAAGACATCGATTTAAGTGTTTCACCACCACTAGATCACATGGATGAATGTTGAACTGTGCAACATTTGTACGGCCGCCAATTAACCAATTATCACAGTGACCTTCAAATGAATGGTGACGCCGCCTTTGTTTCAATTAAAAGTTCTATAAAAAGTTATGAATCAATAATAGACCCTTTCTGATTTAGTTAAAAACATAGATAAAAGTCTAATCAAATTCAACAATTAGTTTTAGCTATACATTTCATATGCCTCACAACTATTATCGAATAAATCATTAAACCCTTAAAAAATGTGAACTAATGTCGGACAATACTAAATCTATTTTATTGAAAAAATAACGATTATGAAATCGGATTTGGTCATTACATTCATTTTCTAATTAACTTGTTTCGTTAGCTGAAAGCTTTTAGGATGTTATGTTTATTTCATATTTTTTCATGTTCGAATTTGAATTTGTTTCAGGTTTGTATACTCAGGTTTTTGTGGGTTATGGCTAGTTTTTTCACGAGGAAGACATTCGACTTTAGAGTTCTCTCAACTCTTGTGAAAATTTTTCTTTTGTTGATTTTGAGAGGATCTTTTACCTACTCATCTGAAAGTGATGTTGACTGTCTCAGAGCTATAAAAGATTCTTTGGAAGACCAGATGGGCTACCTCAGTACAACATGGAACTTCGATAACAAGACTGAAGGTTTTATATGTAAGTTTATTGGAATCGATTGTTGGCATCCGGACGAGAACAGGGTTTTGAATATTAAGCTTGGGAGTATGGGACTTAAGGGCGAGTTTCCTCTTGGTGTTGCAGGTTGTTCATCCTTGACAGGCTTAGATCTTTCTAATAACAAGATTTATGGAAATATTCCAAGTAAAATCTCTAAGTTACTTGGATTTGTGACAAGCCTTGATCTCTCGTCCAACCAGTTATCCGGAGAGATCCCTGCGGATCTTGTGAATTGCACTTACTTGAATGTCCTTAAACTTGGCAACAACCGGTTGTCAGGCGAAATCCCTGCTGAGATTGGTCTACTCAATCGAATGACAACGTTTAACGTGTCTAACAACCGATTGACTGGGCCAATTCCAACGTTCAGTAGTGCTTCTATTCCAGCAGAGAGTTACGTGAATAATGCAGGACTATGTAGCAATCCTTTGCCTCCTTGCCGAGATTCTTCAAAGAAAACTAATATTGCAGTCATTGTTGGGACGACTTTTGCAGGCTCCGCCGTTGGAATCGGCATTAGCATAGGCATATTCTTCTATTTGCGTAAGGCGTCCAGAAAGAAGAAGGAAGAAGATCCTACGGGCAACAAATAGGCAAAGAGTATCAAGGATGCCAAAGCCATCAAGGCAAGATACATTTACATTTTATTGGGATTTCTTCCCTCTACATATAATAATTATTGGGATATTTGTTGCTACAGTCCTCAAACTTACAAAAATAAAGCATGTGGATCCCAATCAAATTTTCTGGTCCATGGATTCCTAAACTTTCATATTCAATGTCCATTGGTCCCTACATGATGAAAATGTCATTTGTTTTTCCTGTCAAACAGTCACATGATTGCTTATTCGAGTGTTATTTTAGCCAATCAACTCCATTTCCCTCAGTAACAATCAAAAGGCTGGGGGATGTGGAACCCTTAAAACATGTTATCGTGAGCAAAGTACGTGACTATGTGATGGAATATGAATACTTGATAGTTTCCTCCCGTTGACCAATGTGCACCAAAAATTGAATTTTAGGAACCTTAACGGCAAAAATGATAAATTACAATGGGGAGCAATGTGCTTTATTTGTCAAAATTTAAGAACTGTGCTATTTCCCTAAATTATTTTGCTGAATTTCATACTTTTGGTATCGCTTCCTAACTACATGAATTTTTGCTTCTCATAATTATATTTTCCTTACAAGGAATCACTAATAGTCATATTTCCTGATTTCAGCTTTCGATGTTTGAGAAGTCGGTTTCTGATATGAAATTGAGTGATCTCATGAAGGTGACTAATGATTTCAATAAAGAGAATATAATTGGGTTAGGAAGAACAGGGACAATGTACAAGGCAGTACTTGAAGATGGCACCTCCATCATCGTGAAGAGATTGCAGGGTACTCGATACTCGAACAGCGAATTTTCGTCTAAGATGGCTACAATAGCAAATGTAAAACACAACAACTTGGTTCCACTTCTAGGATTCTGCACGACTAACGAGGAGAGACTTTTAGTGTACAAGCACATGTCCAATGGCAGCCTCCATGATAAACTACACTTGAAAGACGGGGACGAACCGGTGGATTGGCTTTTAAGGCTCAAAATTGCTATTGGGACAGCGAAAGGATTCGCGTGGCTACACCACATCTGCAATCCTCATATTATCCACAGAAACATAAGTTCCAACTGCATCTTACTAGATGTTGATTATGAGCCCAAAATATTAGATTCTGGACTTGCTAGTCTCATGAATTCCGTAGGAGCTTATTTAGGTACTCATGAAAATGGTGAATTTGGGGACATGGGATATGTTGCTCCAGAATATTTAAGAACATTGCTGGCCACTCCAAAAGGGGATGTTNGATTATGAGCCCAAAATATTAGATTCTGGACTTGCTAGTCTCATGAATTCCGTAGGAGCTTATTTAGGTACTCATGAAAATGGTGAATTTGGGGACATGGGATATGTTGCTCCAGAATATTTAAGAACATTGCTGGCCACTCCAAAAGGGGATGTTTACAGTTTCGGGGTTGTGCTTCTTGAGTTAGTAACAGGCGAGAGACCAACCAAGGTGGCTAAAGACCCCGAAAGATTTAAGGGTAGTATAGTGGATTGGATTTTCCAGCTCTCTGGAACCTATAAACTTCGGGATGCAATTGATCAGTTCTTGGTAGGAAAAGGTTATGATGATGAACTTTCAGAGTTTCTTAACGTTGCCTGTAGTTGTGTGCTGACAGATCCTAAAGAGAGGCCTACCATGTTCGAAGTTTACCAGTTTTTGAGAGCTATTGGACAAAGGTATAATTTCCCAACAGAAGATGACATCTTCTTGCCATCCGACCATGGTGATGCTGATCAACTAGTTGAACTTATCGTCTCTCGAGATCCATGGAGATCTATGAAAGGATCGATGTAGTGACAACTGAGATGAGTGAAATCATAATCCATATTTGATTATCTGTTCTGTTGGTCTTCCATGGTCATCTATGCTAACGTTTACTTGTCTTAGTGTGTGCAATATCTCATTATTGAGCCATAGAAGCAAAACTCCACAACCCTCTTCGAAAATATCATCGTTCAGTTTGAAGTCGGGACAGTACATATCCCCTTTGTGTCATCTTCTTATGTTTATCAGATTCGATGTTTAGATTATTGCACTACTTATTCTGTACCTTTATCCCAACTGGAATCTAGAGTATATATTATTTCATGTTTTGAAATAACTTTTTTATTTTTCATTTGCCTGTATTGGGCATAACATAAGCTTCATCCTCGGTATTTGTACACAATGTTAAACTTTTTCAAACATTAGTCTCTCTTTCTTTTTACTTTTACGTGTTGACTAGTGTAGAGTTTTTTTTATTTAGGCGAGGGGTTGTGATCAGAATTCTATTATACAGTCAATAATTTGCTAAACGTACTCCACAAATATTCAACATTTATCCAAATAACTAACTTTATAGGCTTAAGCACCCCAAATTCACTCTCACACGTTAAGTGATATATATTCTAGTTGCACGTGGGGCATTTAGCACAATGTGGAACTTTATTTTACCAATTCAAAGAATTCGTCATATTACACGATGATCTCCATACCTCAATAGCAATTAAAAGTAACTGTGCACAAAAAATGTACTAACACGAGACAATTTTCAATCCATTTTATTTAAATAATATCAATACGAATCGGGATTAAATTTGCAGCCTGATTGGAAATGTAACAAATTTAAACGGTGTCTTGAAAAACCCAAAACGATAAATAGAAATAACTAATAGAGTTAGAGAGTTGAATTGAGAGATTGGAGAGCAAGGAACTAAATGAGGATTCTGTGGAATTTAGAGGATTTCTTCTAAAGTGATGTGACAGTTCACTGGTGCCAAATAACTTTGGTCATTACGTTCATTTTCTAATTATCTTGTTTCCTCAGCTGAAAGCTTTTAGGATAGTGTTGATTATTTTTTTTATTATTTTTTTTTTTGTTCTTTCGACTGTCATGGTCGTTTGAAAATCCGCAAGTGAACGGGATTGTGATCAAGTAATATAGTAGTGTGTAAAGTGTCGAACTCACGAGCACTACGTATTTTATCGAGTTAAAGTTCGAATCACCTTAATCGAATAACAATAATAGTTTGTAATAAATCTATGTCTAATTTATTACGTACTATAAATCAAAGTAAAAATTTATCAAATTTTTGAGATACATTGTTAAGACGTAGAATCCCCCTTGTTAATTCATTCTTTGTACAACAATTAAAATGACTATTTGTTATCATGCTTGTAGGTCGAAATTTCAAATTTATTTAAAAGCGTATCTCGATAGCAATTAAATCTAATCATATATGTGACTTTTTTATATCTCTATAAAAGACACCAATATATAAGAAAGCATTAAACGGGTTAGAACATCTAAAAAAATCATACAAAGTATAGAGGTATATATCTATCATATATCGAACATCACAATGTTTATTACTATGTGTTAACGATCCTATTACCTCTATCGATGATAATAAAATTCACAAACTATTCAACTAATGGCCAATTAAAACTTTTCGTTAGATTTGGTATTAGTAAGTTAGTCCTTGTACTTTGAATTTTGCCATTTTCGTCATTTTTTACTTCTTTCCTTCAATTCCTTTTTCATTCATAGAATTTCACCCATTAAATAAAAAATACAACAATTTAGAATATATTTTGTTAAAAAAACTATCAAATATCGTTATTTTAGGTCCCAAATAAGTGTAAAAATTACCACTTATCAAATAACCCCAAACTTAAATATTTGTTTGTCATCAAACAAAATTATAACTTAAATAACAACACACATACAAGCATGCAAAAGTATTTAGTTAGACAATCTAGCTTTTTATCTCAGTATTTGAAATTATTGTACTAAATCTATAAACTGTTTCAAAGTCACAATTTCAAACAAATATCCACTCTACCAATGCAAAATCGACACGTGTGTGTGAAGAATTAAGTAGACAATCATGAATTTACAAGTTGCTTCAATTCCCGATCCTTTGTGGTCAAATAAATCCTTTCACCTCTTGTACGATTCACACAACCCCAAACTTGTTCTTTTTTCACTCTTTTTCCAGTGTGTAATTTGAGGTTGAATTTT
>CAIGRQ010011133.1:0-10259 GCA_903798375.1 Fraxinus sp. D2006-0159
ATTAAAAGTGTTTATGTTCAAAGTTAATTGGACCTAGGGCATAACACTTACACTTTCTCACCTTATAACCCCTCTTGCTGCGTTGCTTTATATCTATCACTATTACCATCACAATTGTACTTAATTTGTATATCCACTTGCAACCTATGGTATGTTTGCCCTTAGGTAGAGTTGAAATAGTCCATGTGTTATTCAATTCAATTGCAGCCAATTCACATGCCATAGCATCTTTCCAGTGATCAAACTTCACAGCCTGATAATAGAATTGAGGTTTAAAGTTTGAAGAAAAATTGAGCAAATAAGTACTGTGAGAAGGAGAAATTTTTTCATATATGAGGTACTTATTTAAAGAATAAGCTTAGGAAGTATTACGAGGCTATGTATTTGCCAAAAGGTTACAATGAAAATCCTTGAGATAAGAAGGAGTTTGCAAATCCTTGTAGATCCTCTAGGAATAGGAGATGATGATGGATTAGAATCAAAGTTTGGAAGACTGACAAGAGGCAAATGATTAGAACTATTGATAATGTTATCAATAATATCATGAGTTGATCTAGGAAACAATTGTTGACTGTGGAAATCAAATTCAGGTTTAGGTAGAACCAAGTCAGAGAATGGATCAAGTAAACCGATGTATATGGAATAGATTGCAAAGAAAGAATATGCTCATGAAATATAACATCTTTAGAGATAAAAAGGACGTGGAAGTGATGTCATATAATTTTTATCCTTTGTTGCAGGATAAAATAGAAGGCAGCAAGAAAGGGGAAGAACCGGAGAGAAGGAGGGAGAAACTGGTGAAGAAACCAGGGAAAGGGGAGGAAAACATTGGCACAAGCCAAAACTTAATTTTCATTCATCCATTGTCTGTCTAAATTACAATGTGAAAACTATATAAATAGTAAAAACATAACCCTACCAGTGATGGGCTTGGAGCCAACCCAATAATACAAGCCCAACAATAAAAAAAACACAAATAATGAAAAATTTCATAATATAAAAATGATGTCTGCATCAACTCTCCCGAAGTAAGAGAAAACTCGACTCTATCAAGTGGATAAACATCTACCATGGGGGACAGTCTTTCGTAAGAACCAAATATCGAAACTCTATGCTTGTTAGTAACGAAAACTACGGCTTATTTTTAAGAATATGATTCGACCAAGAGGAACGATCTCTCCATCTAATCAAGGACCGATATTGGACTCCGAATAATAAACACTCATGCAATTCATCATTAAAACTTTCATTTGATTGTACATAATGAGGAGCATAAGAAGCTAGTTTCGCATACTGGCCTGTAGACAAAAACATCGCAACATAGAAGGCTCGATTAGGCCCTGATTAGTAAACAATTTTTCTGAATTGAAAATATAACTTTCATTTAAGTGAGATGGCCAGTCAAATCGAAAATCTTTCTGTGAATGATCCAAGAACTCTTTCTTCACATTATTAGGAAAACGGATAAGATAAACGGGCAATAAAGTATAGTAATTTGCAATAGGGTATTCTAACATATATTGCACCTCGAAAGTAAGTTCAAAAGTTTATGATTGAAAATGATTTGACCTCTTAATTTGGTATGAAACTTAAGATCATTGTGAACCAGATGATTAGCTAACAAAGCATGTCGATAATTAGTAGACAGCATCCTAATGTCGATAGGAACAATCCCATATTCCATGAGCGTACCAACCACATAGATACATCGGCGGACCCAGCACTCGGCGAGCCCCTGTTGCCGTGCGTGCTAGATCTGTCTGGAACAATTTTTTTTTTTTTTTTTTGTTAACAATGAATAAATTTTTTAGATTATATACATGGTAATTTGTTTTATTTTCAAACATTTCTTGTAGCTCAGCTGGTTAGAACTCCTATGTTTATATAGGTTTCAAATCCCTTTTCCATCACTTTTATTGTGAAAGATTTTTAATTCTTTAATTTGTACGAAAACTAAATGGGATGAGGTGAAGAGATTCGAAACCGTGACCAATCCTTAGAATATTGAGAGTTTGACCATTATGACACTCATTGAATTTGATATTAAACTTATCAGAATAATATATATTACATTTTAGCGGGTTTAATGCAATTTAAAAAATTTGAACCCGTGGTCTTTCTTTGAATTATATAAAACTTGGTCACAACATCATATTGCTCATTTTTACAACAAAATTAGATATATTTAGTTTGAACAAAATAATTGTTATATTTAAATTTTAGACCTTGTTCAATTCTTTTTTTCAAAATATTTTTTTTTCTTTCAACCGTACATTTTTCAATAAAATAATAATACATTCAAAACTTTATTTTTTATTTTTCATATTCTCCATCAAATCACTATTCCAAAATGACTTTTTGCAAAAAAAAATGGGCATCAAACGGGCTCTTAATATTTTATTGTTGACAACAGTAGATGATCAACGGCCGCCTATGCTGACTCAAAATCCCGGATCCGTCACTGCATAGAGATAGACTACCATTTCATCTGGGACATGATCAATGACGGATTCATCAAACTGCTACCTGTTCGAAGTCAACACCAGCTAGCTGACATTTTCACGAAGCCTCTACGTGCCTTTCTTCCATTTCCTTTATTGTCCAAGATGGCTATCATTAATCTCCATAGCCCATCTTGAGGAGGAGTATTAGAACTTATGTAACAGCTACTAAAGCTTCATGTTAGTTAAAGTTAGTTAGCATTAGTTGGAACAGCTGGAGTTAGTTAACCATGTCTATTTATAGGGCTGAACGTATCCATTCTAAATGCTAGATATTTTTCCATCATTTTTTTTTGTTTCTGATTAGATTTTCATGTTTCTGACCTCTAAATTTTTAGTTTCTGGATAAGTATGATTTTTATTTAATGTTGTCGAACATAGGTACACGGTGCACATGAAGATGAACTTCGCAACATTATTAAGATGGACAATTCAAACGATCCTCTTGAAGGTTCACCGATTACTATGTAGATGCGGTTGTTTATTTCAAGCATCATTTCCAAAGTCGAAAAAAGTAGAAGTCCATAGTAACTGGCTCAAAGTTAAAACTAGCTCCATGAACAAGAAGAGCCTTGAGATTGATAAGGAGGAAAGTTTACAACAGCCGAATATTCTGTTTCCTGTAAGTCTTTATTTGGTAGAGGTTAAAATCGGATTTTTAGCAAGTTTTGATAAAAATGGATGAAATGTGTGGTTAAAAAGTTGTGGGTCCCATGAAATATTTGACTTTGATAGAAATTATATTGTTCTTGTAAAACAAAGAGAAGAAACTTTTCTAGATGAGGTGTGGAAAAATGAGAATAAATTCACATTCCTTTAGTTTCAAAGCATTTTTTTGCTGATTAATTGCATTTCTGTTTGCAATGAGCTCTATAAGGTCCCGTTTGGTACGAATTAAAATTGAAAATATGGCCGTTATTGGGTCTCACTCATTTAATAAAAGTCAACAGTAACGACTAGTTTTTCAATTTTAATCCTTATCAGACGGGCCCTAAGTGAACGAAGGCATATCAAAAGCAAATCTTAATGTTCAAAGTTTGAGATTCAGTGGACAGACTTGCCCATTGCCTCTAGCCTTAGCACTCTCTCATCTTCATACAAGTGTAACAATCAATTTTGAACTCGATGGAGTCGATCTTTTACTAGAAGTAATCCTTTTCATATTGTACTGTCAGCAATGATGGTCTCAAGAAAAGGGTGTTTTGCTCTCGTACAACTTGTAACATCAATTTTGATTAGAATTCACCTTTAAAAGTTGACTGTTTAAAGTACTTGTAAATCCTTAGTTACTATATCACAAGCAATCTAACAAACAATTGGAGTCGTTAAAATAAGTTTTCTATGAATTTAGAGTCTATTTTGCCACTTGAAAACTCAAAATGACACGAAATTATAATATAATAAGCTATGTAACACATAGTTAGAGTCATTATAATATAACACATAGTTAGACGTCACCCTCTTCAAGATCAACGTCCAGTACGACTCAATATTTCCAGTTGGGGTGACTTTACGAAATCATTTTTCCATGAAAGTAATTCTCTTTAAATTGTTATATTCACGTCAAGAATCATCTAAGATGGGATGTTTACTATGAATATAATTGTAACATCACTTTCGATAAAATTAAATCTTAAAACTAGTTTTTACAAGCCAGAGTCTGAACGTAGAAAAACGTTAACTTCGGTTAAATTGAAAGATCAAATTTTATATTTAAATGTAGGGTTGGACATGAGTCAGTTCGGTTCGGTTCAGAATCGAATCGATCCAAAATTTTCGGATATTTAATAAATGGAACCGTCATGTCCAAATATAATTATGGAACCGTTCGGGTTCAGTTCCGTTCGGTTCAGCACCATAATTAAATTTTTTAATATTTACAGCAACATTATATAAATACAACTAATGACAGTTCATTCGTAACTTTTACAACTTAACGTAGTCCAATTTTTTAATGCTTATACTGTACTCAAAGATCTAATCAGTAGCTACCGCCGCCGGTGAAGAGTTTCAAAATTGATTTGGGAATGGGGGTGTAGGTTTTAAATTTATCAAATGATTTTGGTTTATACGGGATTGGACGTCCTGCTTACCAAATGAAATTGAAATGGAAAGGGGAAGGATAATGCCCAAATGTTGGGCTAAAAAAAATTAATTTGCCTGGACTTGGATAGTTTGTTTAATTAATTTGCTAATTTGTTTAGAAAAAATTAAAACCATTTATTTAATTCAATATAAAAATTTTAAAAATTATTTAGATTCAGTTCTTGGACTACAACTGAGAACTGATTCAAATCAATCGATTCTCGATTCAGATACACGTTCGAGTATTTAATTTATAAAGAGCCATTCGATTCGATTCGGTTTAAAAGTATTGTCCTGCCCTATTTAAATGGGCATTTTAGAACATGCTCCCAAATTGTGAGGAACGTATCTAAAGAGGTAAGACAGTTAAATCCTTTTCGAAACAATTTCCTCCGTTGCTCCTACAATCTCGACTTATGAAGCTAATTTAATGAATACTCTACACTCTCCCCTCAAAACCTCCCTTTAACAAGGACAATGTCTCACATTTCCAACCACTACTGTTCGCTACTGAAACAATGCTGCGAAACTCGTAATTTACACCAAGCGAAAAAGATACATGCAAGCATAGTCAAAACCGTAGCATATCCAGAAACCTTTTTGCTCAACAACCTCATAAATGCGTACTATAATTTGAAGAGAATTACATATGCACGCAATGTGTTCGATCAAATACCCAGACCAAACCTCTTTTCTTGGAACACCATTCTCTCTGCTTACTCGAAATCTGGAGACGTTGTAAAAATGCGAGAAATATTTAATTTGTTTCCCAAGAAAGACGGGGTTTCTTGGAACTTGATTATATCGGGGTACGTGAATTCTGGATTGAGAGATAAGGCTTTGGAGGCCTATAAGTTGATGTTAAGAAATGGGTTGGTGAACTTGAATAGAATTACGCTTTCCACTATGATTATAATGTTGTCAAACAATGGTTGGGTTGATTTGGGTAGGGGAATTCATGGGCAAATAGTGAAATGCGGGTTTCAGTCATATGTTTTTGTGGGAAGTCCTTTAGTGGACATGTATGCTAAATGTGGTTTGATATGCGAGGCAAAATGCGTATTTGATGAGTTACCTGAGAGGAATTTAGTTATGTATAATACGATGATTATGGGTTTTATGAGGTGTGGGATGCTGGGAGAGTCTGAGCATTTGTTTAGGAGTATGCCTGAGAAGGACTCAATTACTTGGACTACAATGATTACGGGGCTAACTCAGAATGGGTTGTCAAAAGAAGCAGTGGATCTGTTTCGTGAAATGAGGTTTAAAGACTTCGATATGGATCAGTTTACTTTTGGGAGCATCTTGACCGCTTGTGGAGGTCTTGTGGCGTTGAGAGAAGGCAATCAGATTCATGCTTATATAATTAAAACTGATTATGTGGACAATGTTTTTGTTGGCAGTTCCCTTGTTGACATGTACTCTAAGTGTAGAAGCATTAAATATGCAGAAACAGTTTTTAGGAGGATGACGCACAAAAACATTGTATCTTGGACTGCCATGGTAGTCGGTTATGGCCAGAATGGGTACAGTGAGGAAGCTGTTCGAATTTTTTGCGAAATGCAGAGAGATGGGATTCGGCCAGATGATTTTACTCTAGGAAGTGTGATTAGCTCTTGTGCTAATCTTGCTTCCTTGGAAGAGGGAGCCCAGTTTCATGGCCAAGCACTAGCTTCAGGCTTAATTTCCTTCATTACGGTTTCTAATTCACTTGTAACACTGTATGGGAAATGTGGCAGCATAAATGACTCTCATAGTTTGTTTAATGAGATGAAGTATAGGGATGAAGTGTCTTGGAGTGCATTAGTTTCAGGCTATGCACAATTTGGAAAAGCAAGAGAAACAATTAGTTTATTTGAGGAAATGTTAGCTCATGGTCTACAACCTGATGGAGTTATGTTTATTGGTGTTCTTTCTGCTTGCAGTAGGGCTGGACTTGTGGAGCAAGGTTGTCAATATTTTGCATCAATGACAGAACAATATGGAATTATGCCAATTCTTGATCACTACACTTGCATGATAGATCTATATAGTCGAGCTGGACAATTAGAAGAAGCAAGAACATTCATACTCAAAATGCCTTGTTGTCCTGATGCAATTGGTTGGGCTACATTACTAAGCTCATGTAGAAATCGTGGTAACCTGGAAATAGGGAAATGGGCAGCAGAATGTCTTCTGGAATTGGATCCTCATAATCCTGCTGGCTATGTATTGCTTGCTAGCATGTATGCTGCTAAAGG
Organism: Fraxinus sp. D2006-0159; assembly: GCA_903798375.1. Classification (NCBI taxonomy): domain Eukaryota; kingdom Viridiplantae; phylum Streptophyta; class Magnoliopsida; order Lamiales; family Oleaceae; genus Fraxinus; species Fraxinus sp. D2006-0159. Next base: position 6,827 of record CAIGRQ010011133.1, read on the forward strand.
GAAATGGGATCAGGTGTCTCAGCTAAGAAGAGGAATGAGAGATAAAGGTGTGAAAAAGGAACCTGGATTTAGTTGGATCAAGTATAAGAACGTAGTACACGTTTTCTCAGCTGATGACAAGTCAAATCCATTTTCAGATCAGATATATGAAGAGATGGAGAAATTAAACTATAAAATGATAAAGGAGGGATATGTGCCAGACACGAGTTCTGTTCTGCATGATGTTGAAGAATCAGAGAAAACAAAGATGCTGAACTACCATAGTGAAAAACTGGCTATTGCATTTGGTTTAATTTTTATTCCTCCTGGGTTGCCGATAAAAGTGGTAAAAAATCTCCGCGTATGTGTGGACTGCCATAATGCAACTAAAATAATTTCGAAGATCACCAGCAGAGAGATTCTCGTAAGAGATGCTGTACGTTTCCATTTATTTAAAGATGGAATATGTTCTTGTGGAGATTTCTGGTAGTGGGTTTTATTGGCATTTAAATGATATCAAGGACACTGAAACCTTCAAGATATCATGCAAATGGCCAAAGCCATAATTTTGTACACCTTTTGGAATATAAGTTTGGTTATTTGCCAGCAAAATTCAATCAATTTCTCATGAAAGATTATCAGATTACTAGAGAAAACCAGTGGCTTGGTGTCTCTCAAAGAAATACTGAGCTACTCGTCCATAAACTTGTATGAAGGTTCTAACTAGCCACACTATTGAGGTTTCTTCTAGACAAGGTATGATTTCTATTTGCAGAGATATAAATCGGTACCTGTGTTGCTTGAAGCTTCTACAACATCAAACTGAATGAAACTACTTAGTCTGTTAACTGGATTGCTAAGATTTATCATTAGTCATAATGATGTTGAAGCATATTGAACTCCAGGCATTTCATACGTCATTTTTTTTTTCAACATAAAACATGCTATAACTTTTGTAAATGCAACATTGATCATTCTTTAGTTCCTATTAATGTTGTTTTGTCATAGGACTGTAATTTGTTTATTTAGCTCTTTTATTACCTTAAGAAGTTAAATGCAAAATAACCTTTTCTTTCTACTGTAAGAAAAAGAAATCATCTCCTGATTGACTAACTGCAAACTTTTATGTCATTTTAGATTCCACTGATGGGAACTGACGTAGATGCCATTTTATGAACCTTTATCTGTTGAATTTTTAATGTTGATCGAACAATCTAGGATATGGTGTGTTTGCCTGCCTATAGACGAACATTTAATAGTTAGTTTTACTTCCCCAATTGAACTATAATTAACATATTCATTCACCTTTCTCGAGCTTGAACATGACTGATAAAATAAACAAATCATACATTCTTCTGATACAACTCTATAATTCATATTAAGAAGAAGAAACTCATACAACAAATGAAGTATGTGATTGCTTATTGGTATATTGTTCCGGTAGTTACAAAGAGTTTGTGAACTTGAACGTTGGAGTGAGTATGATATTAAAAAAAAAGACACCAAATTACTCTCTTCTTTTTAGAACCCACCCTAGCAGCTCATCTTCTTGAATTGATTTTGTAGACTTGACTTTACTACTATTGATTCTCCATGAGCATGAAAGATGGCTCAGTATGATTCATTTTGTACAGGAAAGAAGTTACAGTAAGGCATTAGAAAACTAACTGGAAACGTGTACAGATTTTTACAACTTCAGCAAGCATGCCCAATCGCCGAAGATTCTCTCAATGAACTGGTAAGCAATGCCACTCTTTCCTTTACCAATTATAAAAAGTCCACCTTTTAACTCTCCTTCACCCTTGAAATTTTGGTCTATTCCCATGGTCTTTGCTCGCTTATAATTTGCAATTGCTTTAGGGTTGAATAGGAAACATGATATAAACTTGTCTTTCAGTAGCTTCCCCCCACCTAGGGCTTTGAAAAACACCCGAGTATTTGGGCCAGGAGTCTTTTACTAAAACCATTAAATGATATGATTGAGCATCCATTAGCCAGTAGCAATGCATGATCATGGAAGTTGAAAAATGTTACAGAATAGTATTAGCTGTATAATTTATAGATTTATAGGAACCTAATTAGCTATTACCTTAAATAGACAGATTGTATATTATATATCTACGTGTGTTTCCTTCTAAAAATAGTAGAAAATATTCTTCCAATTCTTGTGTTAATTCACATGGTATCAGAGCCACCTTTTAAATATTCTTCCAATTCTTGTGTATGTCAGTTGAGGAATTTTGGTCTTAGGCTGTCGGAAACTCCATTAGAGTCTCCGATGACAATCTCTAGTGGGTAAAGCGCCTTCGGTGGTCGCCGGTGCCGTCTATTATTTTTCGTTGATTGGCGAAATTTTTTGATGGTCGCCGGCGTTGATTTCTTGTGTTGATTTCTCTATCGGCAGTCTCAGTTCACAAAATTTTCTGGAGCAGGATTCTCGGTTAGTAAAGTCGGTGATTGGAGTAGTCTTCTTGGTCGACAGATTTATCTATTGAACTTTCTTAGTGGTGGACAGTGGTTCTTTGATAAACGATTGGACATGCACCGTTTTTCCTCTTTCGAGGCTCGGTATATAGGTAAATCTAGGGTTGGACAAAACTCCTGGACCGGACCGAACCGAACCTGAACCTAACTGAGTTGTTCTTCATAAGTTAAATACCCGAACGAGTATCCGAATTGAGAACCGATGGGTTTGGGTCGGTTTTCGGTTCTAGACCAAAAATCGAAGAACCGAATCTAAATAATTTTTTAATTTTTTATATTTAATTAATTAAATTATTTTAATTTTTTAAAATAAATTAGCAAATTAATCCAGCTAAATTAGTTTTTTTGTAACTTTGATATAGATCACTGATGTTTTAATATTAGTATCTACTTTTTGGTATTTGTATTCATTGAGCTAATCTTATTGGACAGTTTGTTATTTATATGTTTTTAAATTAGACTACGTTAATTTATAAAAGTTACGAATGAAAATGTTATTAGTTATATTTAGTAGTGTTGTTGTAAATGTTAAAAAATTTAATTATGGTACGGAACCGAACTCGAACGGTTCCATAATTATATTTGAACTCGATGGTTCCTTTTATTAAATATCTGAAAATTTTGGGTCAGTTCGGAGAACCGAACCGAACCGACCCATGGCCAGCCCTAGGTAAATCATTGAGATTTTGGACTTTGGACCGTTAATAAATCTTTGGTTTTATTGTTGGTCTAAGGACATTTAACACTTGGATTGGGCTTCAATTTGTATAATTGGGCTTCAATTTATTAGGTCTAAGTTATTTATTGATTTAATCTTCTTGTTGAGCCTTTGTGTGGACTATTGTGTGGACCATTAGTTCACTTGGATACTTGTGGGGTGTTGTTTGGATTATTACTTGTTACTGTTAGGGGTGGCAAAAAATCTCGTCGGCTCGGACGGCTCGGGCTCAGCTCGGAAAAAGTTCGAGCC
>CAIGRQ010011143.1:0-12720 GCA_903798375.1 Fraxinus sp. D2006-0159
ATTAAGAATAATGTACTTTGACTCAAAGAAAGCAAAATGTTCGGTAAAAAGATTCACACTTGGAATTGAAGCCCAAAGGTTGTTGCTGTTTGGTTAATTTTATTTATTTATTTATTATCAAATACAATCAACGACACCAAATTTGAAGGTAGACGTTTTCAACAATAAATCATTTCTTGAAAATGAAGCATTGCCTACTTACACTATCAAGAGTGGGACATTTTGTCAATTTTCAGTTGTAAATGAGGTTAATAGCTCATTGTTCATCGACCTAAGAGAAAGATGTACGATAGAAATATTTATACATACGTTGATTCTTTTTCTTTTTAATTTCATGTAATTTTCGAGCATTTTAATGTTCCTGTTAATTCTACTACATTTGTTCACTTAAATCAAATCTCTCGAGCAATTTCTAATCAATCCGCTAGATTAACTTTTCATAAAGAAACTATCCTTTTTTTTTACGTAGGAACCCTAGCCGTTATCTACTAGCGGAGCCCCAACCACTGTGAGTGCGTACTAGGTAAACCTTGCTCCATGTACAGTAGCCCGCAAACTACACAGGAGAGGTAAACCGCACTAGGCAAGTCCGGTGCGATGAGCTCGATTGAGAAAGTGTTGGCAGATGATTCGAACTCGTGATTTTCGATCTTCGCGTTCACTTGCTCTACCAACTCGACTACTCCCGGAGGGGTACCTATTTATTTTTTTTATATATCCATGAATTCAACATTTGAATGGATACCGTTCTAATTACGCATATCGTGGTTAGCAAATTATTTTTTCTTAATTCGTCTCAAGTTTATCTCGAAACGGACGTTAGATTGTAAAAACAAAAGGGTAACTTCAAAGCATTACTGTGGCAAAATTGAAACATTGATTGTTACGTGTACACATGCCACTGAAGGTAAATTCAGAATACAGTTTAGACAAGTGGATAATCTTGGAGACTAAGCAAGGGATATATAGTCTAAACAAACAAATATTTCTGATGAAAGCAAAGAGTGACCTCAAAATAAGGAAAAGGATTGGTTCATTGGGGGAATTTAGACCTTTTTCGCGACTTTATCTTGTATAGAAGGTTCCATTACATAAAAATTCACACGACACGTGTCTTACATTATTTAATCTCCTGTTTGGTTGAGTATAAAATTTTGATAAAAATTTAAATAAATATCAACAGTTAATTTTAATTGTATATTTGATAAAATTCGTAACTTTTATCAGTTTCTCAATCACGTATCAAAATTTACTAAAAATTTGATTTTTAGCTGAATCAACATGGTCTTAGTGTCTTAAGTTTCTAGATTCAAGAGATACACATTAGTTATGTGATGCATAAAATGATTGAACAACGTGATAGATAAGAAAAGATTATTGATTTAATTTACTTTTAAATAAAAAAATCAATTTTTTTAAACATATTTTATTATTCTCGTTGGTACAAAAGTTCAATCATTTTAGAGAAAGGGCAACCCAAAAAAAAAGAAGGAAAAATAATTAAAACTTAAAGGCTAAATTTGTCAAAGCATTTACATGAGAGTTTCTTAAGGTGTGGGCCATAACCCATAAGCAACCCTCCAAATTCAAGAGTATATCTTATTAATTTAAAAATAAATATATAATGCTTGACAAAACTAGTGAGGTCTATATTGGATAATCAAATATGAGGACAATGCCATCACACCAACCAAATGCATCTTCAAATTTTGAAATCCTATTTGAATTGAAATTGGAGGGACGGACTAATTTTCCTAAATTTTGTGTATAGTTCCTCACATTCGCCTTATTTTGACCAAGTCAATCAATTTTTTTTAAAAAGATTATCTTTGCCATATCCTTGAATAAAATATCACACTTCATATGAATAGTCCGTCTAGACAATCATGTCATGATGTTGGCGTATCTTGCGTAGACACCCCTCAATAGGGGGACGCCACTTGTCGATTCGACAAAACATTATGTAGAAAACTGGGTACGTGTAGCTTGGTCCTTAATATACAATGAATTAAGCGTTTCTGTAAAGAGTAAATTTGCATATATAGATCAAAGTTTACCGGGCAACCATTTGATATTTTAAAATTTCATTTGTTTGTAAATAAAATAATTACTCATTAAAATATAAGTATATACTTGGTAAAAAATTTAATACAATTCCTTTTTATGCATAAGTATACTTTTTGAAAACTAAAAAAATGTAGTGTACCTATACAAAGTTAATCAATATGGAATGGGACGATAACTTAATAAATCACGGCTCACGTTATAAAGATCAATTATGAAACAACGAAAACCCAATATTTTGGCTGAGTATAATTGATCTGAAAATAGTTAAATGTTCACAAAACAAGAAATATTTCATTTTTTCGACTTCTTCGCTTGAAAAATTAACGCGCATTTTTCACATTTTCAATATGACATCGATCAAACTGGTAACTCATGAATGAGAGCATTCTTGGCTTAGCTTATACGTAAATTAAACTTTTTGTTTTCAAATATATTTTTGGCTATATTTTTTTTTTTACTTATAATTAAGAAAAGTTAAATTTCTTACCCACTGCTGTTGAAATGAGTAATTCAGTTATTTTAACCTTAATTAGTTAAAAGACTTATTTACCCTTAACCTTACTTATAAGCAACCTTAGCCAAATGTCCCCTTAGACACTTCATTGGATTCTTCCCCCATAGTGGGCATTTGCTCAAGATTGGGACTTCCAAACTAATTAAAGTGTTCACCCACCTTGCTTACCCAATTTAACACACTCCCCTCCATTTTCATGTATAACAAAAGGTCCGTTTCATTCTACAGCCTCTAATTTGATGTAAAAAGTAATAAAAGTCTTGATACATATATCATAGATTTAATACGTAAAATTTATAATTATTGAACAATGTTAAAATTTTGTTCACTATATGCCACTTCGGCAAGTGCTCTCTTCCTCGTGGTAATATTGTCCCATTGATTTGTTATGTCCCCACAAAATAATTGCAAGAAACTGAATGTTCTAACTATTTTAATATTGCGTACCAAACATTTATTTCCAAAACTGACGAGTGAGGGTATTTATTTGCGTTGTTAATGCATCATCCATTTTAAATGATCACAAATTCGATTTTCTAGATTAAATCTATAATATATTAAATATTACATCAAGTGAGAAATTATTTTTTTTTTGACAATTTTAACCATATTACAATTCAATTATTTCAGAAATACCTTACTTTTCGTTTTTCAATACGCAATAAATAATAAAAAATTCTTGTCACGTATGAATTTTGTATTATTAATTCTCAATTAATTAACATTCATATTAATCTAGACTCAATAATTTTTGACTTGACGAATATAGAGTTATCATAGATGAGTTTATTTTTATTTATGTATCTAAATTTTTTAATGGGTATTTAAATACATATATTAGCAATTAATTCTTGTGTACCAAATGTAATATAAAAATGTTGCTCATTCATAATATTTCATTATTACAAAAAATAAAATAAAATTGAAGAATAGAAGTTGAGTTCGAGAACACAATTTTTGTCTCTTAAATTTATATCCTAATTTTATTTTCTTTAATTAGTTTGAGATTCATCAACTCATCCCTACAAATTAGTATCAAATATTATTTTTATAGTACTTATAATTTTTTTGAAAATAATATGTAATGCACGTTCAAATCTGATCAATTAAATAAAATAGCAAAAAATGCATAAATTAATAAATAAAATTTTACATAAAAACCAAGAAGAAGATATTCTATTTCCTATTTCAACAGATTGGCGGGTTGTACATGACAAATCAGAAATTAAGGGCAAGGGAGGGAGAGTACAACCTGAACAGGTAGATCCTGAGCCTGGAGGTTCGGAGCGAGGCTCGGAATCATGTGGCTTTGGACAGGCTACACAAGAGAGGTTCAAAAAGTAGCCTCCACTTATATACTCCAGTAGCAGTGGTACAAAGCATAGGAGAAGCTTTTCTTTTGCACAGAGAGACTTTGTATGTGTGAGAGAGAAAAGTGAAGAAGGATTTCAATGAGCATGGCCAACGCGGAACTGTAGTGTCGAAGAGAGAGAAAAAGGGTGTATTCTCTGTAACTATATCTAATTCTGTTCGTTGTTATATCTTATCTGAACTGATCTTGAAATCCTGAGGTCACTCTGGTTTTAGGTTGTAAGAGCCTCAAAGGATCCTGTTTAATAGGCATACCTATGAATTTTTTATAATTGTCTCGTATTTCCGGAGATTTTTTGTGTATGGTGGAGGGATAAATTTCGATTTTAAGAGAATTTCTAGAGGTCGCCATGGCGGCAGTAGAAGGTGCGTTTTCATTTTCAGCGGCGTCAGTAGTCGAGGATGTTCTGCAACAGCATGGAAACGGGACCCGAGATCTCGATTTGGACGCTCGAAGAGCTGAGGAAGCTGGTAACCCTTTTCGGCTGATTTTATAATTCTTGTTAGATTTTTTTTTTTTAAACTCCATTTTAGTTTATTTTTTGGGGGCGAATTCAAATTTGTTTTCTGATAAATGGTTGCAAGGCATTTAACGATATAAACAATTTGATTCGGTAAAATGCTCTATATCGATTTTATTGGTAGCTGGAAGATAGAATTCTTTAGCAATAGTTTTCCTCCCATTTTTCCGATTTTTAAATCTGTTAGTTTTTTTTTAAAGAAAAAAAAATTAATCTATAGGATGATGCGTGGGTTGAGTTTATGATTAATCTGACTTTTCATTGTCTGATCACGTTTCAATGCAATCGATACATGCGCTTTCCTCTAAGAGGCATTTTTAGGAGGATTCAAAAAAATTACCACTTGGATCCTATTCTCAGTATATTTTTTTGCCTGGTAGAATCAAAGTTGAGTAATGCGTCTATCTGATTCTGTAGCCATGAGAAGATATGAAGCTGCAGCGTGGTTGAGAAAAAATGTAGGAGTTGTAGGCGCAAAAGACTTACCAGCTGAACCTTCTGAGGAAGAATTTCGGCTTGGTTTGAGAAGTGGGATTATCCTATGTAATGTAGTCAACAAAATTCAACCCGGAGCTGTACAAAAGGTTAATCCAGTCGTTCTCTCCCCCCTCCCTTCAAAATTGGCTATTTTAGTAAGTTTTAATCTATGTTTTTTAACTTGATTGACCTTGATCAATCTATTTCAGGTTGTTGAAAGTCCCTGCGATGCTGCTCTTATACCTGATGGTGCTGCATTATCTGCATACCAATACTTTGAAAACGTGAGAAATTTTCTTGTAGCCATACAAGAGTTAGGGATTCCTACATTTGAGGCCTCTGATCTCGAACAAGTAAGTGTAGCTTTTGGAAGGAAAAAATTATAATGAATGCACGGACTCTTTAGGTAGCTCATCCCAATCTATAAATTAGGAGTCAAAATGAAGTATACATGCCAATTTATAACTAAAATCATACTCGGGACTTGTATTTTTAAAGCTGCTTCATTCTGGAGCTGAGCTAGACAGTAGTTCATAAAGATTGATAATTTTTCAGGGAGGTAAATCTTCAAGGATCGTAAATTGTGTTTTGGCACTTAAATCATACAGTGAGTATAAACAGGCAGGAGGTAATGGGGTCTGGAAATTTGGTGGAAACGTGAAAACTACTGCATCTGGAAAACAATTTGTTCGCAAGAATTCGGAGCCATTCACGAGTTCTTTGTCAAGGACTCTGTCAGCAAATGAGAAATCTTTGAATGGTGTATGCCCTGAATTGGAATCTAACAAAATGGTAAGTGTACTGTTCTGGCTGATTTAGGAATTCTCTCTTTTTTGTCCCCTTTGGACCATAGAGTCATAAACTAAAGTAATTTGCCTTCTTTTTTGCAGTCTAGTTCTTCCTTAAGTATGCTTGTTCGTGCAATTTTATTAGACAAGAAGCCCGAAGAAGTTCCAAATGTAAGTGTGAATAAGCCCAATGCTAATTTCTAATTTAAGTGTTGCAAGTCAAAATAATATGTGCCAGCATTTTGATCCTTTACATGGGGAATCTTTGACTGGGAATCAAAATGTATAGAAATCTTGTGATGTGTTTATTTCTAATGTCAGTATCGCAATGCTTTTTCATAAGAACTTGCGAGTAATCAATAATTTTTATGCATTTGATTCTGAATTGCAACATTTCTGCTTGTTACAGCTTGTAGAGTCTGTATTAAATAAGGTTGTCGAGGAGTTTGAGCAACGCATTGCAAGCCAAATTGAATTGGTATGCTATTCTTTCTAATCACAGTACAAATTTCTCTTGTACTTGTGAAAATAAGTACCACTATCCTCCAGAAATACTACACATCTTTTTCAATAATTTATTTATTTTATCATTGCTACGTCAAGACTATTATTGATATTGCTTCTAGAAAACTCACAGTTTTTCTCTTGTTGCATGCTTTTGTTTACCAGAGAAAAGCAACTTCAAATGATTTGAATGTTTCCCATGGAAGCAAATCTGTATTGAAACCTTGTTCATTCAACATAAAGGTAGTTTGTTTAAATGACATATACAAAAGAAATCTAGAGCCCGTTTGAATCTCATTTTTATTCAAGAATGTATTTTGGAATAGCATATTGATGGAGAATTTGTTCTTAAAAAATAAGTAAAAGTTTTGGGTTTGGGTGTAATGTTATTTTATTGAAGAATGTGTAGTTGAAAAAAAGAGAGAAAAATGTATTTTGAAAATAATGGGAATCAAACGAGGGCCTGGTAAGAAAGTGATTTCTAGAAGTATGTTTCTAGTACTTATACTTCGTATTTTTTTTTTTTTTACTATTAAACAAATAAGATCGATAATAAGAAGGGCCCCCTCATGAAGAAAGATGATGTAACTTGTAAGAACTACATTACTGATGAAGAATCTGAAAGAAGATTTGTGAAGCAACAAATGATAGTGGACCAACAACAAAATGATATCAAGGTAAAAACCAAGTGAAACTAGAACCCTCCTCACCGTTGCCTTTAAAAAATTGATTCTCCTTTTGGAAGGGTTAAACTGGGTAAGAAATGTGAATAATTTATGTGATTTATGTGCTCTAGGTATTGAAGCAAACTCTTTCTACTACAAAAGCTGGTATGCAGTTCATGCAAATGAAGTTCCATGAAGAAATACATAATATTGGTAAAATTTTGAACTTTCTTATTCATCTGGTTTTATACTGTAACTCTTAGTCCCTGGCTAGTAGCTAATGTAACTTTCATAGTCCCTTGCTGTAACCATCATTCTTTGAGTTTATTTTCTTTACAGGCCAACACATTCATGGACTTGCTCATGCTGCTTCTGGATACCATAAAGTTCTTGAGGAAAACCGCAAGCTCTATAATCAAGTCCAGGACCTAAAGGGTATGTTACTGTGCCTGTACAAGTCTTATCAATTAGTTGTCTTGTATTTGAGTTCCCATGAAAGTAATGCTAAATATTTATCTTCAACCAGGAAACATTAGAGTTTATTGTCGTGTAAGACCATTCCTTCCGGGGCAATTGAATTACTTCAGCACTGTGGATCACATTGAAGAAGGAACTATTACGATAAGTACTCCAGCAAAGAATGGAAAAGGATGCAAATCCTTCACTTTTAACAAAGTATTTGGGCCTTCTGCTACACAAGGTTTTTAGCCATCAACTTAAAAATGTAAAGGCTCCTATTTAAGTGTTTCATAACATAGTTTATAACCTATTCTTCTTCTCTATGTCAGAGGAGGTTTTCTCGGATACCCAACCATTGATTAGATCAGTCCTTGATGGTTACAATGTATGTATATTTGCTTATGGTCAGACAGGATCAGGAAAAACTTACACTATGGTGAGATATAGAAGCCAAATATCTGTTAAATTATGGCAACACATTTTCATTTGGGTTAAGAAACACAAATGTTAACTTTCTTATATTGTTTCCAGTCTGGACCTAAGGATATTAACGAGCATACCCAAGGAGTAAATTACAGGGCCTTAGGTGATTTGTTCCTCCTTGCACAACAAAGAAAGGACACGTTCCGCTACGACGTGTCTGTCCAGATGATTGAGATATATAACGAGCAAGTTAGAGATCTCCTTGTTACTGATGGCTTGAATAAAAGATATCCTTTCAATTACTATTATCTTACACCATCAAATTTTCATTTATATTTGTCATTGTATTACACAGCAAATTGTTCAGCTTTATCTACTCAAATTATTCTTAATTATAATCACATTAGAAATTCGTAATAGTTCTCATTCGGGACTCAGTGTACCAGATGCAAGCTTGGTTCACGTCTCTTCAACATCTGATGTAATTGACCTTATGAACCTCGGACAAAGGAATCGTGCAGTGGGTGCAACTGCCCTAAATGACCGTAGTAGTCGCTCTCATAGGTGAATACAAGTGTTGTAACTATAATATTCAACTTTTTTCCGATACACTGACTTTTGTATTATTTATTATCACAGTTGCTTAACTGTTCATGTCCAAGGAAGAGACTTGACCACTGGAGCCATTCTTCGAGGTTGCATGCATCTAGTTGATTTGGCTGGAAGTGAGAGGGTCGACAAATCTGAAGCGACGGGAGATAGACTAAAAGAGGCACAGCACATTAATAAATCTCTCTCTGCATTAGGCGACGTGATTGCCTCTCTTGCCCAAAAGAATTCTCACGTACCCTATAGAAACAGTAAACTCACACAACTGCTCCAAGATTCACTTGGTAAGGATAAACAGAATATCAGGCTTGTTCTGTGGATTTCTCAAGTTTTGGTCTTCTATTTCTTAATATGGTTTGATGATTCTTCCTAGGGGGACAGGCAAAGACACTTATGTTTGTTCATATAAGCCCTGAGCCTGATGCTGTAGGAGAAACAATTAGCACACTCAAATTTGCTGAGCGTGTTGCTACTGTTGAACTTGGCGCTGCTCGAGTAAATAAGGATTCTACAGATGTTAAAGAGCTGAAAGAAGAGGTCTGTATTCTAATCTTTGCTCACAATCCTATAAGCTAATTTTTTAAGTGTTCGATATTTGATCATAGTTAAAGTCGCTGAAGTTACGCTGTCTTGATAGATTGCCAGCCTGAAGGCTGCCTTAGCAAGGAAAGGAGAACCAGTATCCATGCAGCAATCATCTTTTCAATCTAATTTACTAGGTAGAAATGTGGGCATGCAGTCACCTAATGGCCACAGGAAACCAATGGAAGATGTTGGGAACATAGAGGTAAATGCACTTGCAACATTTTATGGGCACTGTGCTTCTAGAGTTAACTTTCAATGTGTTTTTTTCCCAATAAAAGTTTATAATTTATGTTTTAATCGTCAAAAATCTCAATTTTATAGTGTGTGTGCTGATACCACAGGTCCACAGCAATTCTGCACCAAGGCAAAAGAGGCAAAGCTTTGATCTTGATGAGCTACTTGGCAATTCGCCTCCCTGGCCGCCAGTCAGCAGTCCTTGTCAAAACTTCGGGGACGATGACAGAGAGACTGGCTCAGGCAAGTGGGTAGACAAGGTCATGGTGAACAAGCAAGATACCGTCCATGGAAACGCGCCAGAGTGTCGGGAAGCAGGCAACATGTCCAACCTGTCTGATGTCTTTTATCAGCAATTTCTTTCAGATTCTTCAAAGCTATACCCTGAAAAATCAGTTAACCTATTTCCATCGAGCAATCAGTTTGACATTGCGGCAACTGATGATCTGGATGAGCTTGATGCTGGAACTAGCGACTCATCTGAGCCAGATTTGTTGTGGCAGTTCAACCATTCCAAGCTTGGCAGCTTCACCAATGGCATTGCACCAAAGATCCAAAAACCCGATCTGAAACAAGCCCAAAGCCCAGAATTGAGGTAATACGAAACGAAAGTTCCTTGCTATATGTTTCAACTAAACTTGAATAAATAAATTATTGTTAAAGCTTTTAGATGAGGTGATTCGTCAAAATAAGCAAAGACCCTCGGGGACTCTTGATGCAACCTCCTTTGTGTAAATTGTGTACATAGCAAGCCTTGATAAAAAAGGGAAAGAATCTAGCCTGCACATGGCCATGGGAGAGGGACTATTAAATTTAAATAAACGAATGTATCTCCACTCTACCAACTTGAGCTCTTAGACGAGGGAGGGGGGAGTGTTGAAGGCTAAATTTTGATAAATAAAACATGTCTCCACTCTATTAGGCTTTTAGTTTAGGTGGTTCAATGCTACGTATTTGATCCATGTTAGGAATCTTCTGATTCAAAAAAAAAAAAAAAACACACTAATATAAGTTGGTTGACTACTTGTTTCAGGACCATGGTTACAAGATTAGGGCCATCGCCATCACGAAAAGTGGCAAATCGGGCTGGTCATCCTCCTCAGAGGATTGGAAGGCAGAGTGCTGAAGTGAAACGAAAAGCCGGAAACCGTAAGTAGGAAATCTGTTGAGGGCTGATGTGAAGCGAGGACATGTGTAGATTTTTTCATTTTTTTTTTCGGAGTCATCGTTTATATATATGGAAATGTAGCAACTATTCCAGTTGCGTGTATTGATATCACGTGACAATTCTATTTTTTTTTGGTTGGAAACATATATATACTTGTATTTTCTATTACTGGATTGAAAAAAGCGTTCTAGCTCTTTTGGGTTTTTTTTGTTTTTTTGTTTCATGACTAGTGCTAGGATTGTAACCTTGGTGGAGATCTGCAAACAAAGGTAACTGGATGCCTGGGGCTTAGGACAAATAATTTCGGAGGCTCTTAAGAAAGGAAAAGGAAAAAAAGTGAACTCAAACGGTGTTTTTTTTTTGTCTTCAACAGTATCCCTGACTCAACCAATATTTTAAGAATGGGTTTGGCCATTGACCCAGAAAAGGGAATGAGTTAAACCGGGTTCAATCTGTTGGTAAAAGGGTTTAAATAAATAAATAGAAACAAAATTTTGTACAGTGGTATTAGAAATTAGAATATGGTAGTAGAGTATACTGAAATTTGATTCTAAGGTCTCGTTTGGTATAGGTCTCAGAAAACTACCGGTTGGAATTAATATCATAATGAGGTCTACCTTACTGATCATGCAAATAGAATACAGACAGAATGGAAAGTAACTTGTGTACCAAATGCCAACTATATCATCTCCATTCAAGAAACCCTTCCATTCTGAACAATAAATCTTGCAGCAATATCCAGTACAAGAACTTACAATGTGAAGGATTGACTGGCAATTTGAAATCAATGACAATGCTAAACTTTGCTCCAATAAAAATACCTGACTCCTGTACAGGGTAAGCTTGGAAAAGTCCGCTGGAGGGAGCTGGTGTTCAAATGAAGAGCAGGGGATGGAAGATTGTATAACAGAATTGGTAGAGAAATTTCAGCATCTTATTGTATATAATTGAATGTCCAGCACTGTATATCATGAAACTGCAACTTCAGTATTTGGATACGAGATGGAGAAACAATTGGAGGACAAACTTGTAAATAAGCCCTTGAGTTCTGGACACGGTTCAGGTGACACATTTATAGAGGAACCGAACACGTTTGAGCATAACCATGATGTGGAGGGGTCAGAGGTGACAGAGAAAGAAACATTTGACAAACATATGGAAGTGAAAGGAGATTCACTAATTCCATAAAATATCCCAGCTGCAGCAATATTCACACCGACCACGTCCTTAAAGGTGATGCCACTAACCACTGGCAATGCATCAAGATCAAATCTGTCATCTGGATGAGATTTGCACTGACCTGTTGCCTTGATTCCTCGCTGTACATTTTCCATGAGCACGTCTGATATGTTTATGCCTTTGATATAGCCACCCCTTCCTCTTGCTGTCTTAAGCCCAATGCCAGTTGGGGAGTCATGCACATGAAGGTGCTCGAGTAGTATACTGGATATGCCACCTGACATCTCGCTGCCGAAAGCGATGCCCGATCCTGAAGAAGAATGCACACGAACCCCTCGAACATGAACATTAGTGGTCGGTTTTCCATAGGCAATTCCATACTCGTCCCAACCACTTTTAAGCGCAATAGCATCATAACCTGTGCTAATGTTGCTGTTCTCAATGCAAACATGCTCGGAAGAATCTGAAACACAGTTCAAGTTAAAGAAAATAGAAAAAATTAGACGAGGTAAGAAGTGAAATTTTGAAATTTAACACCTATGGACTCGTAATGGCATAATCACTTTTAATAACAACAGCATCATAAACCCACAAAAATTTACAGTTAGGGATGGAAACATTTTCGGAAGAATCTGAACACTTCACATTGCAAGTTTTACTTTGCAGAGAAACATTAGATGAGAACACTGCCTCATGAATATCACAACTGGGTTCCCAAATTTTGTTTATAGCATTTGGGTCCCCAATGTTTCAAATTTGTAGAACTCAAATCTCTACTGGACGGTTTCCATCCCTTGGGCTTTAAAAGTCAGGACAATGCACATGAAATAATGTTTGAGGGGGTAATACAGGTAACTAAGTAAAGACATTATTTCAATGAATTACACAAACGGAACAAGAAAGGAAAAAATAGCAGTCCACCCCTGTTACCTGCATTCCTCCGTCCACCTCTATCCCCCACCTGCTGCTTACCCACCCAACCCTCCATACCTGGTTTTGCCCCATTCCCCCAACCAGCTGCCTGGGAATGTCAGTTTGGGGTGGAGGGAGAAGGGTCAGCGGGGGAGCAGTAGTGGGGAGGATTGTTCGATTTTATTTATTTTTTCTTCTTTTGAAATTCCTTTTCTTTTTTCGAATGGAAATTTTCAGCCCATCG
>CAIGRQ010011150.1:0-10849 GCA_903798375.1 Fraxinus sp. D2006-0159
ATTCATCCATTTCATTAAGCTGAAGCAACCGCTTTTCACCAGCTGCTTTCAAATCAAAGTTCAGGTCCTTGACTGCCCAATATGCTCGGTGCACTAGCTCAACTGGCAAATGACACACTTTCCTAAAAATCAATCGGTATGGAAACATGCATATGGGTGTTTTGAACGTTGTCTTGTAGGCCCGTAGTGTGTCGTTGAGCTTCTTAGACCAATTCTTCCTAGAGGAATTTACTGTCACCTCCAGTATCCTTTTAACTCCATGTTAGAGATTTCAACTTGGTCACTTGTTTGAGGATGATATGGAGTTTCCACACGATGCCGGACGCCATATTTAGCCAACAACGACTCAAAATGTCAATTGCAAAAGTATTTGCCCCCATCACTAATTATAGCCCGAGGAGTGTCATAACGGGTAAAAATTGACTTCTTTAAAAATCCATTCACCACTTTAGCATCGTTAGTTGGCAACGCTACTGCTTCCAGCCATTTGGAGACGTAATCAACAGCGACCAGTATGTACTAATTTGAAAATAAAAGTGGAAATGGTCCCATGAAGTCTATTCCCCATACGTTAAAAAGTTCACATTCCTTCTCGAAATATTACCTGTACGTTGACATCGATCACAACACTTCACAAACTCAAAAGCATCCCAGAATATTGTTGGCCAATAGAACCCAAATTGTAGAATTTTTTCAGCTGTTTTCGATATCCCAAATTGCCCCGCATACGCAGATGAATGACAATGTTCAAGAATGATCGATATTTCTTCCTCGAAATTACATTGTCGAATAATTTGATCAGCTCCTCGCCGGTAGAGAATAGGATCCTCCCAAAAGTAATATTTGAGCTCGGAGAGAAATTTCTTCCATTGACGATTGGAATATTCTGGTGGATGAATGGATTTGACCAAATATCTCACGATGTCTGCATACCACGGTGTAGCATCCACCTCAAAGATTTTCTCATCTAGAAAACCTCATTAATTTTCACTGATTCGTCTTAAGTTCACTGTTCCAATCGCGATAGGTGATCGGCCACCACATTTTCACTACCATTTTTATCCCTAATTTCTAGATCAAACTCTTGCAGTAGTAATACCCAACGAATCAACCTCGACTTGGCATCCTTCTTTGTCATCAGATATTTCAACGTCGCGTGGTCAGTATAGATTATGAACTTTGATCCAACGAGATAGGATCGGAATTTATCAAAGGCATAGACTACGACCAGGAACTCTTTCTCTGTAGTGGCATAGTTGTTCAATGTTTTGCTCGCGTAGTAGATGACATGAAATATTTTTCCTATTCGTTGCCCTAACCCTGCTCCTACTGCATAATCACGGCAACGCACATTAATTCAAATGGCTTACTCGAATTCGGTGCTGTAATGACAGACGCTGAAATAAGTTTCTCCTTCAAGATGTTAAAAGCTACTAAACATTTCGCTGAGAACTTAAAAGGCACATCCTTGACCAGTAAGTTGCATAGAGGCTTTGTAATTTGTGCAAAAGTTTGGATAAAGTGTCGATAAAACCCTGCATGCCCAAGAAAACTGCGCACTCATTTAACTAATATAGGTGGTGGTAGATTTTCAATAGCTTGTACTTTACTTTATCAACCTCGATCCCCTTAGTTGAAATGGGATGTTCCAACAATATGCCCTCTTGTACCATAAAATGACATTTTTCCAGTTCAACACAAGTCTGTCTCCTTGCATCGCTTTAGAACCAAGCCCAGATCTCTAAACATTCATCAAACGACGAACCGAACATAGAGAAATCATCCATGAAAATATCTATAAATTTTTCCACCATATCGGAGAAAATGGCCATCATGCATCGCTGGAAAATGGCGGAAGCATTGCATAAGTCGAACGACATCTTACGGTAGGCAAAAATTCCATATGGACAAGTGAATGTAGTCTTCTCATGGTCATCTGGTACGATTGGAATCTGATTATACCCTGAATAACCGTCAAGAAAGCAGTAATGTGAATGACTCGCCAACCGTTTCAACATCTGAACAATGAAAGTAGTGTTTAGTTTACGGTAGTCAATGCAAAATCTCCATCCCGTAACCGTTATGGTTGGTATCAACTCATTCTTTTCATTCTTAACCACTGTGATGCCTCCTTTTTTGGCACAACTTGAACCGAGCTGACCCAATTGCTGTCCAAAATAGGATAAATTATTCATGCGTCCAAGAGTTTAATCACCTCGACTCTAACCACTTCCTTAATGTTAGGATTAAGTCTTTGCTCCCCATCCATGAGAATCTTATGCATACAAAGTGAAAGGATGATCCATTTTATGTCGGCAATAGATCACCCAATTGTTGTCTGATTTTCTCTCAGCACTCTAAGCAATTTCTCTTCCTCCATCTTGCTGATAGAGTTCGAAATTATGATCGAAAGTATAGATGCTTCCTCTAAGTAAGCATAACGAAGGTGGGGTGGTAGTTGTTTGAGCTCTAACTTCGATGGTTGTTGAATTGATGGCAGTGGTTTTGGTAGACCAGTTCCCAGCTCCTCAAAATTCCTTTTTCGCACATATGGAGGATTTATCTCCAAAAATCTTACACAAACCTCCATCTCTGTAGAATCGGTGTGAATAGACTAAGAATGCATGATGCAAGCTTCATAAATGATGGATATTGTAGTTGGAAGGTGTTCTAAACTGCAGTGTCAATCACGTCGATCTGAGAACAGCTGTCTGATTCTGTAGGATAATACATGGCCTTGAAAACATTGAAAGAAGTTTGTTCTTCCCCTAATCTCAGAATTAGTTGACCTCGCCTACATTTATTAGAGCCAAAAATGGCCGACCCAATATGAGGGGTACATTATTGTTTTCTTCCATGTCCAGAATAAGAAAATCGACAGGAAATATCAGCTTATCAACTTTTACCAAAACGTCTTCTATAATTCCCCGTGGATGAGTAAGTGACCTATTAGCTAGCTACAGAGTTACCATGGTTGGTTTAGCTTCCCCCAATCCAAGTTTCCTGAAAATAGAGAGTGACATTAGATTAATACTGGCACCCAAATCACATAACACTTTATAAAAAAAAAAAATTCACATAGTGCATGGTACACTAAAACTTCCTGGATCTTTTAGTTTCGGGGAAAGCTTTTCTGAATTCTAATGCTGTATTCTTCTGTCAACATTACCGTCTTGTGATCATCCAGCTTATGTTTGTTGGATATAATTTCCTTTAAGAATTTAGCGTAACTGGGTATATGTCTAAGTGCTTCACCTAACGGGATATTGATGTGAAGCTTCTTAAATACTTCCAGAAATTTCGTATATTGATGATCCATCTTTTACTTTCTCAATCTCTGGGAAAAAGGAATCGGGCGTTCATGTGGATATATAGTATGGTTACTTTAGCCCACACTATATCTGAGGCCTCTTTTATAGATGTTTTCCTGGGTTTCTCAGTCTGCTCCTCTCGATCTTCATCAAAAGGCATTACTATTTCTTTGTTTGCACTGAGTCTCTTCAGATGTATTTCAGGCAACTGAACCCCACCCCTTGTAGTGATGGATTAAACATGCTCTCTAGGATTCACTTCTGTATTGCTTGGCAATGCACTGGTACTCGTTATGTCATGGAAAGAGCTAATTGTCCCACCTGTGTCTCTAGATTGTTAATGGCTACACCTTGATTTTAGAAGTTTGTTTCCGTCTTCCTCATGAACTAATTCATTATCTCCATGTATTTATCTGTTCTTTCCATGAGTTTCGCAAGCATATCCTCCAACTGGGGTTTCTTCTCTTGCTAAAATTGCCCTTGAGCTCGGTTGTGGTTTTGATTTTGATTTTGATTTCCACCCCAAGAGAAATTAGGATGATTTCTCCACCCCGAGTTTTAAGTGTTAGAATAAGGGTTGTTGTGCTGGCATTGACCACACTGTGCATACTCCACGTGCTCCATTCCTTGTGAAAGGATATGACATTCAGTTGTACCATGTTCTATTCCACGCTCCTTACAACTGGACTTCTTTACTTGTGTTTAGCTTCTTCAAGATGTATTCTAGGGTTCTTCTCTCATATGACATCTCTCCCTTCGTTCTGGACGATTTTAGGTTTAAATACATGCACCGGATTCTTTTCCATAAGTGGTTGAATGAGAAAAGGAAACTAGAAAACTCGCAAAATTAAATTACCATACAGTCGCATGGTAGTATTCTGGACGATTTTAGGTTTAAATACATGCATTGGATTCTTTTCCATAAATGGTTGAATGAGAAAAGGAAACTAGAAAATTCGCAAAATTAAATTACAATATAGCCGCATGGTAGTATTCCATGCGACCGCATGGAACATAAAAATTCCTCCTCTGAAGCCCTGTTATGGTTTGTGTGACCGCATGGTAGAAGGACTTTCCATGCTCTTCATTTTAGCCCTCAAACTTCATTCTCTCGTGTTTTGACCTCTTTTTTTCAATTTCTTTCTTCTAACATCCTTTGCACTAATTAATTAGAGCTTAGTCTGCTCACCATCTAAATTCATTCTTCAGTTCATCTTTCAGGTATTTGCATTTTGGTCTCTGAACTTTCGTTTTCCTCCTTCTTGGTCCTTTTTCGCCAATTCTCTTACTTTCCACCAAGTCCATCAATAAAGTGCAACAAAACGAAATAAGAAAGAATTAAGCCATATTCAAACATTTGTGTCAACAATTAGTCATATTATGTGGCCAAATACGTGTTGGAAAACACACTTATCAAATGTGATAATAGATATAGAGTAGTGGTGGTGGTGCCGACGAGGTGGTGTCGGCGAGGTGGTGCCAGTGGTGGTGGTGGGAGAGAGAAAATGAAATAATTAGGGTTTGAAATTGTGTAGGATTGATTTAACAAAACATATGAGATTTGAAATAGTAAACTAGGCCTCTGATTTATGAAATGGGATCTCTAAATGTTTGAGTTCCTGTAATATCCTCATAACATAATACCACTTTTGGCCCAGCACATAATTATTGAAATATTCTCGTCATAGTCAAAAACTGACAAGTAAACCCGAAACCTCTAAGACTTCATCGTGAAACATTTAAACCTTTGTTTGATAAGGATTAAAAGCTTGATATTAATTTGTACCAAACAGGGCTTAAATTGTAATCTACTAGACTAAGTTAAGATACATTCATATAGATGAGATTGTTTAACCAACCATTGATCATCCCAATAATATTATGTACCTGATGTGATTTTATCTCTGGATAGCTCTTCAACACAGCTTATATCAAGAGAGCACAATTTCTATTGGAATTAGAGTGTGACCCATATTATATATATTTGGAAGACTGTTTGGGAATTCTAGTTGGAATTCAATTTGGGAATTCAATTGGAAGTTTGAAATTTGTTTTGAACTTGAAGAAGTCACGAAAGAGTCGACGTTGTAATAGGAAAATAGGAAATTGTGCAAGGAGAAAAAGCATCGTGCTCGACGCTCACTACGCGTTCAACAACCGTTGGAGCATCGTGCTTAGGAGATCATTACTATATATATATATATAATGGAGATTAAACCTCTAGAAAAATCAATCCTTACATTCTACACAATAATTTATAATCATCTGTTATTAATATTAATAAATTCTCCATTTTTTGGCTGTGGTATGTTTTTACTACGTAAATCTTATATTCTTGTTTGATTTTCATATTGACATATTATTCTCATTCCTTTATTTTCCTAACAATTTCCAACCATCTAGGTCATTACTACCATCGTTTGAACGATTATGACCTTTCACCTATAAATATCACATTCTTCAAGTGACAAGGTACGCGCAGCGACACATTTGAATATAATATATATTTTCATTCCTCATGATTTTTTCTCTCTAAATCGATTAATTGGCCCGTCATAAGCTCTATATGCAACACCACATTGATGTTCCCTTAAAATTATTTAACCATCTTTTCCTTTGAATTCCTTGAGTTTCACATGATTGCTGATAGCCCAACTTCCATTCATCTCAAATATTAAAATTATCTTCTACAAGCACCAAGGGGGAGAATTGTGGGTGTATGCAAATGTATGTATGTATGTATGTATGTATGTATGTATGTGATATTGGGATGGCGTTGGTTGTATCAAATTGATGGGTAATGTTAGGTCTTCTTGGTGGCAACGATGACTACAATAGTTTTTGACTGGTGAGAGCTATAATTTTATTTTTTTAACATTTGTTTGATAAAAATTATCAAACGAAATTTGAAATTTACCCTTATCGTTATATTAGTCAGCAATTTCGTTACCTTGTATAGACAAAGAGCTTAAACTAAAATTTGATATTTAATTTGAAATGAAAAATCAATGCTATAATAAAACAATACTAAAAACTTGGTGACTAATAATATTTTTAGCCCGCTAGAATGTTTTTTTATTTCGTTAGACTAACATATACTTGGATAAAATTAACATATTAACTTGTACTTGATTAAAAAGAAAATGGACTTTTCTAAGGTAATTAAGTGTTTGCTTGAGAAAGATTATTTGAAGTGAAAATGATTTTTTATTTTTATTTTTTTAAAATGCGTAGCTGAAAGGTAAGGAAAGTTACGAATATATGTAAAAATTTATTTAATTGAGAAAATAAGTGATTGCAAATAAATTCAAGGAAAAATTGCAGTAGCGGTCCCTAATATTTAACTTTTTTGCAGATTTTATCTTAACATTCACTTTGTACCACACAGTCTCAAACATTTCAAAAACAGTTAGAACAATTAAAATAAAATAAATAAATAAATAAATATGCCCTACTCATCCAATCCACACCTATACCCACGCCTACCCATCTTCATCATCATCTTATACTTCTTGTCGGCAATGATCATGACACCATCACTCTCTTCTCTCTCACAAGACCACTACATCTTCACCTCCACCTACAGTTGCCTACCCCATATTCATATTCTTCTCCAAACTATTGTAGATCTAGCGGCTAATAGACCTGTGGCAAAAGATGTTAAATTGTCGATATGGAACATTGGTACTGTGCAAAAGAAATCGGGCAATTGAAGGATGAAGTCAGCCGTCATTACAGTCAAACATGACTTCCAAATCAAGCAATTTCCCAGGCGTTGAATGGTGGTGGAAAGTTATCTAGATGAGTGTCAGGCATTTTATATAACGTGAATTTATGCCACAAGGGTACGGTGTCAAATTTTGTAATATAGTAAGAGTTAATTGTCGAACTCACATGGATTGTAATATAATTCCTACCAAGTGCTATAATTATTTTAGTTTTTACTTTATCTAGACAAACTAAATTTCAATTCAATATTTTTATCCTAAAATAATATGAACGCGTAATTATTCAAATGAAATGAAAACAATTTATAAGAGATTATCAATGCGAGAAAGCCTAAGGATTGATTTCACCTTACTATCAACAATATTTTTCAACTTCTATAGTTACTCCTATCGATTTTTCCTGAATTCATAGNACTTTTGCTTTATCTAGACAAACCAAATTTCGATTCAATATTTTTATCCTAAAATAATATGAACGCGTAATTATTGAAATGAAATGAAAACAATTTATAAGAGATTATCAATGCGAGAAAGCCTAAGGATTGATTTCACCTTACTATCAACAATATTTTTCAACTTCTATAGTTACTCCTATCGATTTTTCCTGAATTCATAGGAGTACCAAACCACGTGAAGATGTTTTTCTGGGGAAATTTTAAAACAACCTTTGCATCATTTGTTGGTGTAGCGATGGCCTCAACCCATTTGGAGACATAGTCGACTACAAGGAGGATATACATCTGGGCAAAGGACGGTGAAAATGGGCCCATAAAGTCTATTACCCATACATCGAATAATTCATCCTCGAGCACATTAGTCAATGGAAGCTCGTGATGCATTGAGATATTCCCGATACGTTGACAGCGATCACATGTATTCAAAAAGGTGTTATAGTCTCTGAAAAGAGTTGGCCTACTGCATATGGAATCTCCGTCATACACATCGGCCGAAGTGACCTCCATAAGGTGATGAATGACAATGCTCCATAATGGATTTTGTTTCCTCTACCAGGTCACACCTCATAATTATCATATCTTCACATTTCCTGAAGAGAAGTAGATCATCCCATAGATATAACTTGACTCATGGAAGAATTTTTTGTTTTGGTGAGAAGTCAAGTCAGGTGGCATCCTTCCACAAGCCAAGTGGTTTACAAAATCAGCATACCACGGGATTCTTGATGAAACTACTCGCCAGGAAAAGATTCTTGAATCTGAGTGTTATCAATTACATCTTCATTTTCCAACATTGAAAATTATCAATAACCACCTTCTAACCGCCTTTCTAATCCCAGATTTCCACGTTGAATTCTTGTAACAAGAAAACCTACCGAATTGGACGGGCTTAGCATCCTTCTTGTCAAATAAATATCGGATTGTTGCATGATCTGTGTAGATGAAAATTTTGGTGCCAATAAGATAAGATCGAAATTTGTGCAAAGAGAACTGCTAACATCTCCTTCTCTGTTGTGGTGTAGTTTAATTGAGCTCCATTCAAGGTTTTGCTAGCATAGTGAATTGCTCGGAAAAATTTTCACATCGTTGTCCTAAAACTGCTCCTATTACATAATCACTAGCATCACACATTACTTCAAATGGTTGACCACAGTTCAGTGCTATCATAACTGGAGCTGTAACCAATTTCTCCTTTATCACTTCAAATGCTTTAAGACGGTCTTCATCAAAGATGAACGTTGTGTCTTTCTCCAAAAGGCTGCAGAGAGGTTTAGCAATTTTCAAGAAATCTTTGATAAATCTCCTGTAAAACCCAGCGTGATCTAAGAAACTCTGAATTCCTTTGACATTAGTGGGTAGTGGTAGCCTTGCTGTTGTAACTATCTTAGCTCTATCGACTTTCAATCCCTTTGCTGTAACATGGTGGCCTAACACAATTCCTTCTTGTACCATGAAATGACACTTTTCCCAGTTTAGAACTAAATTCTTTCTTCATGGTGTTGTAGCACTAAAGCAAGATTGTGAAGGCAATTATTAAAAGAAGTACCAAAAATAGAAAAATCATCCATAAATACCTCTATTATTTCCTCTACTATGTCTGCGAAGATGGCCATCATACATCTCTGAAAACCGGCTGGGGTGTTGTATAATCCAAACAGCATCCATCTATAAGAAAAGGTCCCATATGGACATGTGATAGTCGTCTTCTCTTGATCTGAGCTATTGCATTGGATTGTAGCAAGAATAGCCATCAAGAAACCAATAATGAGAGTAACCCGCTAGTCTGTCCAGCATTTGATCAATGAAAGGGAATGGGAAGTGGTCTTTTCTAGTTTCTTTGTTCAGTTTCCTGTAATCAATGCAGAACCTCCAACCAGTCACTGTTCTTATAGGTATCAGCTAATTATTGTCGTTCTTGACCACAGTCATTCTACCTTTCTTTGGTACCATCTGTACAGGACTAACCCATGTACCATCTGAAATAGCAAATATGATCCCTGCCTTTAGTAGCTTGAGTATCTCTGCTTTCACCACTTCTTTCATCGCTGCGTTGAGTCTCCTTTGATGTTCAATAAAAAGCTTGTAAGAGTCTTCCATGAGGATTTTGTGCATGCGATTTGTAGGACTTAACTCCTTTATATCAGCTACAGACCAATCCAATGCAGCTCAGTGTTCCCTTAGCACCTTTAGAAATTTGTCCTCCCTCTTCCTCCTTTGTCAGTGAAGAAGAAATGATCACCGGAGATTTGGAGTTATTTTCCAAAAAATGCATATCGAAGGTACTCTGGCAGTTGTTTCAGTTCAGATTTACTGCTCTCATTACCTTTGCTGTCATCTGAGCCCACTGCATGCTAAATATCATCAATCTGTGACGG
Organism: Fraxinus sp. D2006-0159; assembly: GCA_903798375.1. Taxonomy (NCBI): domain Eukaryota; kingdom Viridiplantae; phylum Streptophyta; class Magnoliopsida; order Lamiales; family Oleaceae; genus Fraxinus; species Fraxinus sp. D2006-0159. The sequence goes on from CAIGRQ010011150.1 coordinate 9,870, forward strand.
ATTACCATCAACTAGTGATGATTCAATAGCCAACATGCAATCAACTAAGTCCTTGCTCCTTGTGTAATCCCCAGACGTGTCAATATCATCTGTCGTAGTACTAAACAGCATACAATGCTCCAAGGGATCTTTGATGAATATTTTCTCTTCCCTTACTACCGCATCAGTGAAGTCAACTCTATGGAAAATATTGGTGTAATCTGGAAACTTCATTGCTTGGTAGATATTGAACATCACTTACTGGTCATTCACTCTCAGTGTTAACTACTCTCCTTGTGCATCAATTAAAGTCCTTCATGTTGCTAAAAATGGCCTACCCAGAGTCAATGGGATCTCTTGATCTTCCTCTATGTCTAATACAACAAAGTCGACTGGGAAGATAAATTTTTCAACTTTGACTAAGATATCTTCAATGATCCCTCATGGGTATGTGAGGGATTTATCAGCTAGTTACAGAGTTACTGTTGTCGGTTTTACTTCCCCAAGGCCCAACTTCTTGAAAATTGATAAAGGCATTAGGTTGATGCTTGCTCCAAGATCACAAAAGGGCTTTATCAAAAGAGGATCCTCCAATAGTGTAGGGAATGGTAAAACTACCTGAATCTTTTCACTTTCGAGAGAGTTTCTTTTGTAGAATAGCGTTGCATTCATCTGTTAACTTCAAAGTCTCGTATTTTTTCAATTTTCTCTTCTTTGACATCACCTCTTTCATGAATTTTACATAGTTGAGCATCTATTCCAAAGCATCTGCAAAAGAAATATTAATGTGAATTTTCTTGAAAGTTTCTAAAAATTTAGTAAATTGTGTATCAAGTTTTTTTTTTTTTTTTTGGAATTGCTGTGGAAACGGAAGTGCGGGCTTAATGATTGGTAGGTTATCAGGGAATGATATAGAGTAAGACTTGTGAGCCTTCTGTGCTTCTTCATTCTCTTGTTCTGCTACTACTTGATCTACCTCTTTATCTGGTGTAGGATTTGTT
>CAIGRQ010011184.1:0-10173 GCA_903798375.1 Fraxinus sp. D2006-0159
CATTGCACGAAGCATAAAATATTGAATTACACACTCTTCTTGGGATCGACCCTTACTACTACTACTACATTAGTTTTAGAGGTTTAAGGACTATTTTTGGATATCTACGACAATACACCAGTGTTTGATAAAAATATACTGAAATTCATTGTTGAATTTTTGCATCATATGTCATGAACATTGCACATTCTCACCCTTGCACACATTTTGATCCTTCAATTGCACTTTTGGTGAGGTTTGCCTTGAATTTAGTGTTGACATCATATCACACACGATTGCCTCCATTCACGCAATGTCAAGGCACCGTGACGCCTCCGTCCATGCATTGCACAATCTTTGTTAATGTCTCACATCCCTTAGTTAGGTGCCTATGTCCACTAGTTATTTAACATCGTTTTGCGTGTATTAGACAATGTTTCATTATCATGTGTGACTTGGACAGTTTTGGCTACGTTTTGCGATCAATTGACTATTTTGCATCAGTTTGCATGCTAATGACATGTTTGTTTAGTTTTGGTGGATGAGCTAACTTTTGTATCATTTAGCATGTCTGGTCCATTTGCCTTATTTCATGTGCATTATTGCATATCATTAGTTAGTTTTTCATCGAGATATATAGTATCTTTAGTTGCATCTATTGATGTGTTTGTATTGCACACTTATCACAGACGCTACCTAAGAGAGCGAAGACTACTGCAAAGACATATGGTGCTTCAACTTCTATGGTAGATCTAGGTTTACATCTACTACTACACAGGAAGTTTTTGGGACTCAATTTTCTTTACGATTTGTTTTGCTAGAAAGTGAATTCATCATGTCTGATCTTTCGCCCGATCTTAATGCCATTTTCACTTCGCGGGGATGAGAGCCTTTACTAATTGAGTTGTCTCCTCAGCTTAGTCTTCTTGTCTAGGAATTCTATCCAAATATTCATGATATTAATAGCTCGACCTTTAGGGTTTTTCGTCGGGGTAAGACCTTCAAGATCACTCTGGATGTCATCTCTAGTTTTATCCACATTTCGTGAGCAATTCACCTATTATTTCCATAGTTATCTGTTGATACCCTCCCGACGAACTCATTTGTCCACTCGATCGTGTTTAACAGCCCATTGGGAATGAGTCATACTACAATCCGTACTAGATCTCTTTCGACCGATTGACGAATTTTGTTGTAGATTGTGTGCACGAATTTGTGGCCAATATCCCATACCTCTTCCCTACCCATGGAAAAGGCCATATTTCTTTATGTTTTATTACATGGAGACTCCATAGATCTTCTTACTTTTATATGCCATCAGATTTTATGAGCATTTCGGGTGACGGGTACTAAAGTGAGTCTTCCTTACGCCTGCCTGATTCATCGTCTCGTGCAGCTCTTAGGGTTACTTTTCTTTAGGGGATTCCGAGGAGGGTTTCCCGACCTATTGGCCTTGCTACCATTTTTAGAGTAGATCTTATGCTTCGTCTAAGTCAACTGAGCAAGTAGATTCGACTGTGTCGCTGATCCTATTGATGATCTGCTTTCTTTTGATCCCTATGGTATTCCACCATCTCGATTTGATTCCTTACTTTTACCACTGATATCCCTTCGTCGTCTACTTCTGCCCCACAAATTGATTATTCTATTACTCCGTCTAGTCTGTTCTTGTTGATCCTTCGATCGTACTTATAGGACACATGTCTGTGCTAATCGAGCAGTAGACTCATATGATGGCAGAGATCACATAGCTGATAGCCACTGCTAATCACCACACAGCAGAGTTTGCTACACTTGAAGGTGCTGCCGGCTATCTATGGTATGGATTACATTGGATTCATTGACACTGGGATGATGGTGTTGCTTCAGATTATGAGAGTGATGGTTATGATGTTGCTGCTGCTGCTACGTAATTGCTTGGTTACCCCTTGTCATTTGTGATAAAAATAGGGAGTAGGAACTAGGTACTATGTTAGTATGTTAGTAAATGATATTTGGATTAAACATATTTTTAACACTTTTCGGATGTATATGATATGTTCTTCATTTTAGCTAGATTAAGCTTTGATGTTTAGTGATATCAATGTTTGATTTTTGTGTGTTGGCTTACATTGATATTGCATCTTAATTTAGTTGTTATGTTTTGAATTTATGAATAAAAATCTCGAATTCTTTTATTCGTGTTATTGTTTCAAGTGCTTTCACCTTGGTAATTGAGTTGTATTTTTTCAGGAAACAGGTTGGACAAAGGAAAAACAAGAGTCAGTTTGTTTTTGGTAGATTAGATTGAATCTATTTGATTTGTAATACATATTTTGTTATAGAATGCCAAATGGGAAGTTTGTTAGGTTTTAAAGATGTTGGAAATCTTTTGACAAAACTACTGTTGAAAAAGAGTTTTTAAAGTCAAAGTGTCAACTGTTAAGTTAGAAGTCCTAGGGTTCGAGTATGGAACAAGAAGAACATAGTTGGCATAATTTCCTTAGCTTATCGCCCAACTGTAAAAATAGAAGTTGCGTCGCCCACCTGTCGCCTGGACTTCACTCAAGCAATACATCGTCGCTCTCCTATCGCTGAGCTTCAGCATCACTCGAGCGACAGTATATTTCAAGAAAACTTAATTCGCGTTTTTCAAGGTTTTTATCAAGCCCATACTACCCAAAACCTCTACACTATATATATCCACGTCTCCATTCGAAAAATCAGTGTTGAACATTGAGAGAAACAAGATATTACTTCGTCCATATCATTCATATAGTTCAACCTTTGTTTTGATTTCATCATTACATTGAAAAAGATCAACTTCACATAAACCAAACACTAACATACATAGTTTATAATATCTGTCAAAGTTATAAAGATCAAGGAAGATGACCAGAGTTTCGATTGTTGGAGAACAAGTAGTTCTCATTGATCTATAGGTAACATAAGAATTCAGAAGGCCGAAAATTGGTGTATGAGCACGTAATCTAGGAGGGCTTAGGTGATTACATTCAGGATGTCAGAAAGTACTGGAGTTAGTCGAGTTTGATAGTACTATAAATTGATTCGTTTATAGTAAATTTTTACTGGCTTGGGCCCGGATTTTTTTATCCAGTTACAGAATTTCTCCATCAACAATTTTCAAGTGTTATTTATTTTTCATTAATTTATTAACTGCAATAATTCAATATTGGATAGTTGTGCATGTGAATTCAACTGGATTAATTAATAAGTGTGACTTGTTGCATTTGTTAATTATTAAATCTAAATTCCGTATAATCACCTATTCACCCCCCTCTAGATATTAGTTGGGTCAAACTTCGTTATTCACTTCTTATAGAGAGGCCATTAAAAATGTTGGCACAAGACATATTTTTACTAATGGTGTAATTGGGGAGGCCTTATGTTCAATAAAATTGTACCCTCAATTACTTAATATTTTTGCACTGTTTGTACTTTTCTAATTAACTATTTCGAACAAATTTCATTTACAATGGTTTAATTTTTAATAATAATATTTATCTTTTCTTAACAAACTAATTTAGAAATGAAAATAAATATTATCTGCCATGCATGATATTATAGTACCTAGAGTAGTATATATGTGATCTAAATGATATGTGATAGCCCAAGAATAACTAACCAAGAAGGGGTGAATTGGTTTTTAAATTTGTTTTAGAAAAAAAAGATGTAAATCACCAAGTTAAGAACACATTGATCAATTAATACTCGTAAGCAAATAAAGGCAAGTAAATCAATCAAATAATAAATATAAATGAAATAGTGATATGTAGAAGGGTAGAGAGAATGCAAATGATATAATTGTACAGGTTCGATCTAAAGTAATGATCTACGTCCTTTGTTACCAAGCTCTTCGACACGAGTAAGATATTTCACTATATTGATTGATTTATGGTGCAATCCAACACTTTTACAACGATTTTGATGACTTACAAACAAGGAGTACATATCCTTATACACTATTAAGTCTTACATCCGTCAATATGACCCACAAATTTAAAGAGAAATGATTTTTACAATTTGAAACTTCTATCTTCATAAATAATATACAGAAATTAAGTATAGAGAGAGAGAGAGAGAGAGATAGGCTAACACTAAAAGAAATAATAATGAATGAAGCTCAAGTGTTAGATGAGAAAACTTTGAGGAAAAAGATAATTTTCAAAAGTTGATTCAATCAATTAAAAGTTTGCAAAGTAAATGTTTGAAGAATTAAATAGGTTGTAAGTTCAAAGAGTTTTGCTTAAATATTTCTCACTTTAATGCTCTTAAAGAATGTTTTAATGAATGCAAGAAGTTACGGTATTTATATAGTTCAAAACGCAAAAAAATCTACAAGTTTGGATGACTTTTCCATTTGACTGCTTTTTGTCCGAATGACCAATATAACTATTTGTTCAGTGAAAATTGGAGATCAAAACGGTCAAATTTTGGACCGTTCGAGACTTTCGATCGACTGCCTCTTTTAGCCAGTCGACCGCCTCTTCCGACCAGTCAACCACCCGACAGTTTCGGTCTTTTTTTACGTTTTAGCTCTATTTGATTCGATTCGAAGGTTTTGAAAGACATAGACTTTTGGAAAGTATTTTTAACTAACTTTTCAAGATCAAAGATATTTTTCAAATTTAAATATCATTTCAAAAGTCATTTTTATATTGGATCAAAATATTGTATTAGAATGACTTTTAATGCACAAAATTATTTTTAATGCATAGAAGGATTTTGAGCTTAAACATTCATTGCTAAATATCAAAATGTTAGTACCTTTACACTTTATCTAAGAAATCAAGTCTTTGATCTTGCTTTGAACTTTGGCTCTTAAGTTCTTAATTGTGTGACTTCGATCTTGATCTCCTTCATGAATCCGATTTGTGATGTTAGCTTTCCATCGTATGTTTTGAAAATCTATAATCATTTAAATTCAACTTGTTAGTAAACAAGATAAACTTGTTTGTTATAATCAAAACTTTAAGGTTATAGTAAACCATATGTCAACAATTTCTCCATTTTTGATTATGACAAATAAGATGAATTGCAATGTACAAATTAAACAAACAAATTGATAAGGAATAAAGTTGTATACATATATTCCCCTTTTCAACATTCTCATGGTCTTTTTGATTGATTTACGCTTTGATGCTTTGAAGACTAAATCACTCAAAATCAATTGTTATAAATAATATTGGCTTGTTTGTTATAATCAATCATAGGTCAACAATTTCCCCCTTTTTGATTATGACAAATAAGATGATTGGCAAAGTAATATTGAACAATTGATAAGGAATATAAATATCAAATTTCGCAAGTAATCCATATATTCCTCATCTTTTACAAACCAATAGAAATTCACTTTAAAACAAATGTTTATGAAGGCAAGTTTTTTGATCATATCCATCTATCATCACATTCTCATCAAGAATATCATCTCATATGTTTGATGCCATTTTCCCCCTTTTGTCATTAGCAAAAGGATATAAGATCAAAACACAAGCATAGGAAACAATACAAGATTCTTACATGAAGCCTAATCAAAAAGTTCAAAATATAGGATATCGCATATATAGGGAAGTCAAATCATGAGTTTATGAAAAGTAAAAATGCAAAGAGGATAGATCAACATAATGACTAAAATACATGTATAAAGTCATGTCTATCTCCGGATGAGGAGTTGGTGGGAAAAGTGCATTGAACCAAGTATAAAAGGCATATTGTTAAGCCTACATTGCCTCTTGTTGAGCGCTGTAGTAAGCATAAAAGCATCTTGCTAAGCATGTATCATCGCTTGTTGAGTTTATATTGTATCTTGTTGAACTTAAAGTTGTTGAAGCATCCCACTAAGCCAGTTGACGGATGATGTAAGTCAATCAATGCATCCATTGAGGAGATTGTATTGACCTTTGGTAAAATTAAAACTGTCGAAAGGTGGATGAGCACTCGATCCCAGGTTGTTAGGAGGAAGACTAGGAACCTATTGTATGTTGTCTTCATGATCATTACTGATGTCATCTTCATCTCATTTTAAGTGGATCAAATCATTTAGTATGGGCCACTTATTTTCCCTTCTCCTTGATAATTTTCATGTGTTTAAGAGTATGCGTTGATAATGTCAGTGGGATAGAGTGAAACGAAGGCCCCACCATTTAAAGGATTTTCAAAATGTTTAAAAATTTAAGGAATAAGTATACCAAAGGGTAAATCCTTGATGCAAGTGGCAGAATGGACGATTTTCATGTGACCCAACACATATGTTGAAAAATCTAATTTTCACTCTACTGAAAAAGAGTCAAGAAGGAATAGGTCGAAGTGAGTAACTTCGTTAAGATGACCTTTCCTAGGAAGGACAACGTGGGCAATGATATTATGCAAAACTTTACAAGGTAAAGTGAATTGGTTTGTACTAAGTTATATCAGGTGTTCAATTTTTTTCTGGTCACTCTATGATATGTAATGATGGGATTATAATCGTCAAAGGTTGGGTGAGTCATATGATAAAAGCTCGATTCTTAAATTCTTTGAGCTCAAATAGAGAACGTAGAAGAGCTTTGGTAATTGTAATCTTTTTCTCTTTGAGAAAACAAGAAATGACACCTGTACGAGGAGCATAAGCCATATTTTTATAAAAATCTTTTATAAGCTTAGGGTAAGCATTTTTTTTATAGATGCAACCAAGACCCAACCCATGCTTACAAAGAATTCTTCTACATGAAATGCAAGTGCTTGAAGAGTAAAATTCGTAAAATCGATGGTCTTACCTATAACGATGGGTGATTTATCAAAAGGATTTTCCGACACCTCTGGTTCATCCTCCGATGAAAAAGTTGGCAACCTCTCCCTTCTTGGTTTTTTCCTTAGTATTTTGACCCTTTGGCATTATAAAAAATGTAGATGAAAAATCTAAAAAGCGGCCGTCCGTCAATGTGAAAGAAATGAAAGTTGTGGTGGAAGAAAAATGGGGGTATAAAGAGTTATGGAGTGAAAACGTAACAGGTTTTTGAAATTTTGGTGAGATTTTGAAAATTAATGGTCAATATGGTGAATCTAAAAGTAGATCTACGGAGAAGAAGAAGAAAAGTAAGAGATGAGTGAAAAATGAGGGTTTGAAGCTTTTTAAAAATGTAAAAAGCCGGACAGCCAGTCGACCACTTGCACCATCTGATTGACTTGGCACCTTTTTTTGTATTTTAGTTTTCAACTTTCTAGTTTTTCCGTCAACCACTTCTGGTTGACCGAACGTTGTCCGTCCCTTTTTTTTCAAACACCATACTAAACTAAATAAATAGTGAACAATACCAAACAAAAAAAAGTCAAGAATACATAGTACGATTTTAATTTTGTCATGTATTTTGAACTCATCGATAATGTCCAAGGCTCTTCCAATATGTGAAAATCGATCAAGCGCTAGAGGTTTAGTGAAAATGTCGGTCAATTGATTTTTCGTATTCATAAATTCCAATACAACATCTCCTTTTTGTGCATGATCTCATAATCTCAATGTACTTCGTTTGAGAGTGCAAGATGGGATTTTTCGATAAATTTATGGTACAATTGTTATCACATATGATAGGCATATGTTCAAATGAGAAGTGATAATCACTAAAAGTTTGTTTCATCTATAATGTTCATGCACAACTAGATGTTGAGATATATTTGGCTTTAGCAGTAGATAATGTAATGGAATTTTGTTTCTTACAAAACCATGATACAAGTGTAAAGCCTAAAAGATGACATGTTCGCTAATACTTTTGGAATCATGGTGCAACCCGCCCAATAGGCATCTGAATACTAAGTAAGTAAGTCAATGTGTATGCCATTTGGATACCAAAGGGCAAAGGTTCTAGTGCCACTAAGATATCTAAAAATTCTTTTTACGGTACTAATATGTATTTTATACGATTTGATTAAAATTTAGCACATAAACACACACTAAACATAATATTGGGTCTACATACCTTAAGTAAAGAAGGGATCCGATCATACCTCGATATTTAGTTACATCAACAAAAATACCTTGATCATCTTTGTCTAATTTTATAGATGTACTCATCGGAGTGTTCATTGGCTTCAAATCTTCCATTTCAAACCTCTTGATTAATGAATATCACATCATTAGTTTGTCTAATTTGGAGTCCAAGAAAGAATTTGAGTTCTCCCATCATACTCATTTCAAATTCCTTGCTTATACATTTAGAAAATTCTTCACATAAAGAAATATTAGTTGCACCAAAAATAATATTGTCAAAAATAAATTTGAACGATAATCATATCATTCTTTTTTGTTTTGATAAAGAGGTAGTATCCACTTTCCCTATTGAAAAATCATTTGAAAGTAGAAATTTGCTCAATCTTTTATACCAAGATCTAGCTTGATCTTATATGGCTTCACGGGATATAACTTGATCCCAAGAGGACAAATTATGTTGACAATTGAGCTCAGTGAAGTGCCAATCTCTTTTCAATGACTCATGGATAGTAAATCAATTTATAATGGGATCTTAGAAAGACCTGCTTCGAAATAACTGAAATCAGTAACATCTATCCACCATCTTTGCATGAAATTCGAAGCTCCTAAGGGGTAGTTAGTTTCAAGAGAAATCAAACTACCGTACATGAATGATATGTCAATGTTCTAAGGAAAGCAACCACAAAGCCCTCAAAGGGTAATACAATATTCATGGTTAAAAAGAAGAAACACATGCTTGAAAACCCTTTTTAGAAAGCAAGCTTCTGATACTGTAAAGGGTAGGTTAAAAGACATGCTTGCTAGTAAAAATGACTTCACAAGTACTAGAGGAGGCATGAATTCTAAAGCACAAACCAAAAGAGGGCTTTAAAAAAAAGGATGCAGTGAAGACAATATAAAGGTGAGTCTCGGTCCACTAGAGAAATTCCAAGCGAAGGTGAGGTTTATCCTACCAAAAAAATTTTAGTTGAACATGAGGTTTATTCCACCAAAGGAATCTCAATTAAAAGCGATGTCAACACTGCCAAAAAAGCATAGCGACTAATTTCCAGCTTAAAGAAAATTATTGTAAAAAAAAAACATCGAGACCACATCTATTACTCGTACATGTCATGACATATTGCAATAACATGCAAAGTACTTACATAATTAAAAAACAAAAAAAAAAAAGACAAGGCAGTGGACAAAACAACGGTCCATAAGCCTCTTATGATTGATATGACGATTCAATAAAGGTTAATTTGGTAAATAGCATTGTCAAATGTGAAAATTGCTATAAGTACAATGAATTATGCAAATTGACAAACAATTCCCATAAATATAGTTACTTGAAATTGAATGACGGACGAATAAGGCAGCGCAAGCCTAAACAAATAGCAAAATGAACAAAATTGCACAAAATAAAAAATGAAACCTCATTAGTAAATTGCCAAATTAGTATTGTGATACAAAGAAGAAATGAAATTTGAATAAATACATGAAGCAAAAGCGAGCTATCTATCTAAATTAACTAGCGTCTGAAGATTTCCAAAAGTGGGATTATCAAGGGGTACACTCACTGCATAGGGAGGGAAAGCATCTATAGAAGTATCAGCTGGCTTAGTACTAGCAGTGACTTCACTTGAAGAAGTGAGCATATGGTCTACAAGTTGGTCGGTTTAGCAGAAGTGGAAGGATTATCTGAAGCCTCAATGGCTAATGGAGTATCCTCGAAAGAAGGGTGTTTTCATCATCATCTTTACCATCTTCCAAAAAATCCATATTCCACTGAGGATGAAAATTCCTATTAATGTCAAGCACTTTATTCTCCCCTTCTTGCATGGCCTCCTCAATAAGTTTCATCTTATCAATCTTCACCTTGCAAAGGCTAGATTCTACAAGTGCCAACTTTATCTCCATACTCTCCAGCTGATTAAGAAGCAAGACCTTTTCAATTCTTACCTTATCATGGTCCTGATAGAGAGCCTACTGATAAGCCTTCATGGTTTGAAGTTCATATCTAAGCCGCAAAATATCATTATCAAGTTCGACAATATAAGTTGCATGGTTTTCCTTGGTCAATTCCAAGTCTTTGGAAGCCATTAGCCACCAAGGAAGCGGGGGCGGAGCCAGCTCAGGTCCAGTGTGGGCACATGCCCACATTGAACTTCTGGGCCAAACCTTGGCCTAGAAATTTTTATTTTTATTTTTAAAGTATATGCTAATTTGAGCCCAAGAGTGAAGCCCAATCC
>CAIGRQ010011188.1:0-11790 GCA_903798375.1 Fraxinus sp. D2006-0159
GGATGCAAATGACATTGTAAACAGCATGCATGAATCGTATTGACCAAATATATAACGTAAAGTTCTGGGTATTACACCGATGATGGATGGCTACCCACAGGAAAAGCGTTGCTAGCCTAGAGAGAAGCCAAACAACGACGACGACTTATTCAGGGTTTGGAAGGTAGTTGACACGTAGGTTGCAAACAATTGCAAGGTTTTGGTTTAAGGGGATTAGAACTAAATGGGTGAGATGGGCACGAAGACGGGGCTAATGAGGAAGATTAGTTTTTTATTTTATTTTATTTATTTTTCTCTTTTTTCGTTTTTATATTTAGTTATTTTTATTATTTTATGTAGAAAATATTAAATAGCTATTTTACCCTTTTGAAACCGTTAAAAAATCATCAAGTTAATTTTTCTAATCAACTCACAAATATATGGATGAAATCCATCCGTTTGTCCTCCAACCGCATGCACTTGAAAGGTTTGGGACACGAGTGCACCAAATAAAAGTTTAATAAAATCTACAAAGATATGAAAGGTTTGAGACCATGATTGCAATTATCCCTTAAAACATATGAAAAATATAGGAAAAGACAATCTCAACTACATTAGCACAATTTTAATTTGATTTCTATTAGTCACCTAATATGTCCATCACTCTGCCCATTTTGGTTAGTTAAAACTAATGTTGCAAATAAAATAAAATAAATGACATGTTTGAGACAGAATGAAGTTGAGTCAAATCACATAAGCAGTGAAAATCAGGTGCAGCTAGCTCTAACTAGAAGAAATTACATATATGCTATGTGAAAATTGGTGGTTACATCAGAAAGTTAAATCATAAATTATAACACGACGTCCACTGCCAGTTCTAGTACAACGCGCTGTAAAATATTTCATCTGTCCAAAAATTTGCCCAAGTAGTTATACATTAAACAAAATACATCAAAGGCAACAAATAATGAGAAATGGGAAGTATTCAGTCTATTAATAAAGGATCAAAAAGGTTCAGCAGTTGATCATTTATACCATGAATAAAGCTACTTTGACATCTATTTTTTTGACATTTTGATTGACATCACATAATGTGTAAAAAATTTGGTCATTGATTTGATCAAGTATTATTCAAATAAATGGCTAGATTGGCTGTCACATCATGGAATCTCAATTAGGATGTCAACAAGAATGTCACTATAGCAAAATTGTTTATACCATTATCTGCAGGTTTTACAATAAATTCCAAACAAATGAGTTCAAAATTCATCCCATCAACAAAACTACCTAGTTGCATAATCACATACGAATTAAATCATTGCAAACTTATGTGGAGAGGGAGCAAATATATTTGATGGATCCAATTATGTAGTAAAAAAATAGTTTTATAGCACAAGCACACAATTTGTACAGAACCTGCAGGAGCAAATTAGAACCTTTCAAAAGGAAAAGAACTCAAAAGTGACTCTTCAAGCTCTCGGAAACCCCGGTAGACAACCTCTGTTTGACTTTGAGGAAGAGGCAACCTCCGCACTTCAGTCATAAACCTGTTCACAGAAATTAATCGAGGCCCACTGTTAGGAGTGACATTTGTTGTACTGGATAAAAGTTATTCACTGCAGAAGATAGGATATAAAAATAAAGGACTTAAAACTAGCTACAAAGTTCAATTCTTAGGGCCCATTCAGTAGAAATTAAAATCGGATTAAAATTGAAAAACTAGCCGTTATTGTTGACTTTTATTAGACGAGTGAGACCCAATAACGGTCATATTTTCAATTTTAATTGGATTTTAATCCGTAGCGAACGGGCCTTAATACACAACAAACTTTTAGAGGGTGTTTGGTAGAGATTAAAATCAGTTTAAAATTGAAAATATAGTCGTTATTGTTGACTTTTATTAGACGGGTGAGACTCAATAACGGCCATATTTTCAATTTTAATTGGATTTTAATCCGTAGCGAACGGGCCTTAATACACAACTCATTGAGTAAGTTGATTAAAATTCAAGGAAGGCTCGAGAATATAGTCTCAGCTCCACTTAGAACACACCCAATCAAACCATCAAGGCTATTTTGCATATTTTAAAAATTACACAGGTGTCAACAGAAACTCTTTAGTGGGAAATTGTCCATGATTATCCCAAAATTCCCCAGCCCACAATCTGAGTGGAGTCCAAGAACATTACAAAAGTTCCCTACAATGTTAAGAACAATCAGAAGACAAATACTCCTCGGTTACAAATTGACTATTTTTGTTTGATGGCACAGCTTCATCGTTATGTAAAGTGGTATAGTGCATGGAATTTTCAATAATATTTTCCACATGCGGTATCAAATGAGACCATGTATTTTAATTCTGAACATGGGAAAAGTAGAAAAACGATATTGCCATATTGTGGGCAAGGAATTGTTTATTTTGGAAGAGTGCATCTAATTCAGGACTTGCCAAAACGAAAATGACGACATTTAGTTTGGAGCAAAGGAAGTATATTTTAATTTAAGAACAGAAGCCCAAATGTTGTATGCATTATATAACAGTCTGAGGAAGCCAGTGACTTGAAAAGAAAAATAGACCTGTTTGCTGCACTTGTGATCTTATCATGAACACCTTGATTAATGGCTGTAGTTTGTCCGAAAGAAAATGTTCCACCTAGAACAAGAGAGGCCCCAGTAGCACTTGTGCCCATTCTCTGTGCAAAGACAGACATTGCCCACCCACGAAGTAGAGCTAGCACTGACCGGATAAGACGTAACCTTAGACTTGGAGAAGGTAAAATTGCTCCACAGGATAGCAGCTGGTCGTAAGCATTAAGTACTGGTTCTATAGCACCCTTGCATGCAGCAAGAAGAGCCCTGGCAATATCTTCATCGCCAATGGATTCAGCCCCTGAGACAACCCGCTCCTACAAAGATTAAAGGAAAAAATAATAAGATGGGTGAAGTAATATTAGAAATCGTTTAAATCTATCAGCAAATAATGTTATATATCAACTTTACAAGTCAAAAATTCAACTGAATGAATAACAATATCAAACTTACACGAAAGTAATTTTTTTACCTGTGCAGCCTTCTCCAGGTGAAGACATATCGTATCTAAAGGTAAAATAGCTCCATCCCCAGGGAAAATATTAGAACCAACCCTCTTCAATACCGCACAAGCTTCGGCAATTCCACCCCTTGAAAGAGCTTGATCAATGAGTCTAGCCCAGGTCTCTCTTAAAATGCTGCTATCAGCATCGCCAGTATAGCTTGCAAAATATAGCATTTCCAGACATATCTGGAAACCAAAAGGCAGAATAAATGTGATGAATACAAGTAATAATCAAGCAATAATCATCTAGTCCTCAGTCACCTTAACTAAATTTCAACATTTTACTTCCAGAAAGAGACAGTTGATCACAGAAATGAAAGATGGGATAATTACACTGCCTTAAAATATCAGAAAAAAAAAAAAGGGAGAGACAGAGAGACAGAACAACATATGTGAATCATGAGTACCAAGCCGGCAAATTTCTAAGCTACATTATAAGTGAGACCATATAGATCATGAATCTAAGAAGCACGGATACACTGATACGACTTTTTTTTAAAAATTAGGATACGTTGATATGTTTTATAAAATTCAACATAATTTCATTAATATAAAAAAATTAATACATAAGCATGATAATAAAAATAAAATAAAATACTAAAGCACTTTATTGCATGGTTTTACATATATTAAATCATTATCTATTTTCAATAATAGAATTAACGTAACACAATTTTACATGTACTATTTAATGCTAGTCACTATCTACTTTCAATAATAAAAATATATTTGCAAACGATAACACAGTTTCACATGTATTTAAAGATTAATAATATTGTGTATTTCCAATAAAAAGTCTAGTTGTTAATTTTAAAACTCTAATGCGGTGTTTTCAATAAATATTATTGATATTCAATAAGTTAATAAAATAATTTAAAAAATACATGTCAGATTTGTATCGGATACGTATCGAAAATCATACAAAAATATAAAATAATTAAAGAATATTTATCAGATACGTACTGAAAATTTAAAAAGTATAAAATTATATAAAATAATTAAAAAACAAATATCTAGTACGTATCGGAAGGTATCAAAGAGTATCGGAGCTTGGATACGTATACGTAACGAGTTTACAAATATCGATGCTTCTTAACGGTGAATCATACCAGCCTTTGGCAAAATAACCTAGCATAAGGAAAAACTACAATTGAAATAGAAATGGAAGTGACATAATGCAGATCCTAAACCATAAATCATGCTAATATGTTCTCGATTCTAATCAAATTCTTCTTTAATCTTCAATAACTTGCACATAGCAAACATATACATTCTTGATTCTATAGAAAATCCCATCAAGCAAACAACATTTATCAATGAAATTGTATTTATGCAGCACATAAATGTCTATTCTACAAACTCTAAAAAAAAGGGGTCTTACGATCATTGAATTCCAATAGAAACTCATGGTGTTTGAGAATCGCTAGATTCTTTTCCGGATCAACTAAGAGATGCATCATTATTTGCACAAAACCATGTTTTTTTTTCTTGATAACTGTGGTTGTTCGGGCTAGCTTACGCGCACCTCGACTAATCCCACGGGACCCTGAAGTTTACGACCGGATACTCACCTCAGTAACCCTGAGGGGACTCGAACTAGTGACCAATTTAAAGCAACAAAACCATACATTTTTCTTTGTCAACCACTTGACTTTCTATTTCTCACTGACTGCAGTGTGTGTTCCTACATTTGATGTATCTTTTACCTTCATGAGAAGATAATATATCACGACTTTGGAGGACAGGGGCTATTGAAGAGATAAATGGAGAAAGAGGGTAGATGTTGACAATAGCTATGGTGCAAGACATATTATCAAGTGATGTTATAGAAGAGGAAGTATGGAAGAAACCACTCAAAAATGGTCAATGAAATCACGACAGTTAGCAATCAATCCAAATATTAGACAAAGGTTAAAAGTTCTGTCTAGCAAGTGCACAGAAATTACTTCTTTTCATTAAGGCGGGCACAACTATCTGGAGCATTAGGCAAGGAAGCAGGTACGAAGAAAGATAACTTGTGGGGAAAGTGTAGAGGAAGAATTCATAAGGTCAAGTTCTAGATGAGAACAAATAAAAGAAATAAATAACCGTGCTAAATAGGGATAATGCTTACTAAAACAATTTTCACACTTCCCATGTCAACTTGCTTGTCAAAATGCTAATATGTAACTCCTTCGAATTAAACCATATCATTAAGAACTCTCATGATCTAAACATTTAAAGGGACATTATCCTTTGAGCATAACAATGAAATGAATATATGCACATGTAACAAGATTAGCTGGCCATAGAGGGGAGAAGCTCAGCACAGTATGGGCAGCCTTTCATCTTGCAGAAGGGTGAGGAAGAATTACAAACCTCCCAGAGTTCATATGGAACAGCATATTCATTATATAGATGAGTGATGCTCTTCAAATCCAGTGATAATTCCTTTGCCTTTTCTCGTAAAACATTAACAAGATTGGCATCACCAAAGCTGCTGTTATCAGGTGATGAGCCATTTGCCATAGACTGCGGACTGCTAGGAGAAGCCTCTTGTCCCAAAGCCATAGCTTCCAATTCCTCTTTAATCTTTATCTGAAACTGAAGAACAGCAAGCTTCCCCTCAAGTAAATCCAGCAGTCCATTATCAATTGCACCGCGGCCAGAAAAATTAGGAGCATCACTCTCACCAACACTCTTTGCCTGAAGGACAGCATTGCTCAGGTATTGATGCCTGACATCAACAAAATGAGAAGAAAAACTATGATCATTAACTAAATAAGAAATTGAGCAACCAAATAACAATCTACGTTTGAAAAATTACGACCGGTCTAAATAATGATTGTTTTAATCTGTTAAGTGTTTTGAGGGAAAATTGCATTTACGTAAAAACCCCTGTTCTGTCCACCACCCATCTTCTCTAGTCAACAAACCTTCAACTTTCTCTTCGTCACTAATTGATCATCTTTTTTTACTTCTGCTATGTTTATTGATCATGTTCCTTAACTCTTTTGTTTCTCAATCATCCTTCTTAACCCCTTGTATAAAATGCTTTATGAACTGAAAAGAAAATAATTATTCCAATTATGAGTATGCCCCATTAACACAATGTCAAGCACTCTGAGTTTACAGTAAAATGTTCCGTTACAACACGTGAAATGTACAACTTTTAAGCAGTGATATATATCAACTTTTATCAAGTGCTATGGAAGGTGAGTTGAGAGTTCTCAAAGATATAACTTCGTTGAGGTATAAAAGTATGTATTTTTGTTACTATAGTGCATGGTGCCTGGTGGGCAAAAAGGCATATTGTCATTAGTACCAAATCCTTTTAAACACGTGGCAATATGAGCGATCATACAAAAACGTGCATTATCCAGCTTCAACTAGAAGTTTTCAGTTCGCAATTTGTTGCCTATTTAATTAATAAAACATAACAAATGTTAATTGCTTGTATGATTGCATTTTCCAATTTTTTTTTTATTTTGATATATCATTGCAGTTTCTTAATTTTTTTTTCTTTTCTTTTCTTTTACATTTCATAGTTGATATAATGTGCCGAGGAATGGTTTACATAGTCTCATACACAATTATGTTAAGTACTGCTTGACCTGGTCTCACCAATACTGAAATCAAGTCAACCAAAGATATTGACATCCCATCAAGCAATTGCACCAATTGACAGGTAAGTAGTAATTGGATAAGCTTAAAAGTTATTGTACAAGTTAACATATAAGTACACAGGTATTCTTAAAATGTACCAAATTAGAAAAAAATAGTTATTTTAACAGCAAGCCAAGTTATTTTCATTATAAGAAACTCTTTTTACTTGAGAAGTTAGAAAACAATAACTCATCCAAACATGTCTGGAAACAGAAAGTTAACCTTATACTTATTTTTAAGCCTGCTCAAGCCTAAACATGCTCCAGCTACAATGTTTTAGTCATTTTTCAAGTCTTACTATTCTGATAAAGGAAAGTAGCAAAATACAATGAAATAATATTAAAATGTTTAGCTTCAGCAATGATGACCCCATGGTGCCAAGAACGAACGCCTATCCATAACAATTGTGATTTCAAGTCAAGAGTTTGGGAAATTCATGAACATAAGATACCTTTAATAATGAATTGACGCCAGTGGTATCAAGAAAGTCAACACACATTCAACAAATAAAAAGGTTTTCTGTGTAAATAAATAAAACTTCCAACTTAACATAGGCGGATATAACTACCGGGAACAACATTTCCGATCCATCAAGAAAAAAATGGATCAAATGCAAATATAAGAGAAAACATCAGTTAATATAAAGATACGTGACAGAGATTGGGATCCAGCAACATAAGAACACTTTACATCTGAGACAATTATCAATCTGCAAGTGGAAAATCTATTTAAATTGCATTTTTAGTCTCTTTTTTAATTTTCATGCCACACATGTAATAGTATGTACCTTTGTTCCAGAGTCAAGGTATCCCCTGCTTCGCTGGATCGCCTTTCTGCTAACCTTACAAATACATTAGCAGCAAGAACATGCTGCCGCTTCAGGACATAATATCGTGCCAGAAGCTCAAAGTATTTTATTTGATTAAATGATATAGGTACTCTTAAATGAACCGGTTGGGAAGCTGGTGACATCAAAGCAGAAACAGCCTGGACCTATAAAAGTTAGCGAGATTAAGATGTTGGTGGAAAAAAAATAAAGCTATGAGTTCAAACATATTTCGAACTCTGAACTTTAGAACAGGAGCCATCAAAATCCCTTGGCTTGCTAATTTATGATTTCAGATGCATCAAAGCTTACACAAATAATCTGAGTCAGAACAGAATGACCTAAATGGGGGTAAGCGGGTGGTCAAACCTCTTGAGCAGGTTCATTTCCAGCACTTTGCAAAAATGGTACCAAATCTGGCCCTCCGTATTCCAACAATTCATCTTCAAGGCCTAACACTATCAATGTTCGATACAAATATTTGTGGAAAACTCGATCTGATGACTGGACACCAAGTTGAATAATCTGGCATGTGTACTTTTTCCGAGAGCCTTGATCAAGGACAGGTTGGGAAACAGTTCTTATAGGAGAACCGAATTCTTTCGTCAATGCTTCACCTTTTAGAGTACGCAGAGCAATCATGATGATCTCATAGCACTTCTCACGCCGAGCAAGTGCATGCTTTCGATTCCCTGCTTCTATTTGTTCATTGAATGCATCACCATCAGGATCAAGAGTCTGTGCCTTTTGCAAAGGTAACCGAACCACAGCTTCATAAAATCTGCAATTAACTTAGCATGTTATGACTGAGAAATGATAATCCAACAACAAAAAGAAATACAAAAAATTGCAAAAGATGGTCTGATTCAACAAACCTCAAATCCGCAAAACGCTTGCAAACAGTTTGCAGGTCTACAGACTCTGGAACTGAACTTAAGTTAGTGAAGGCATCTCTAGCTAGGCTTTCCCTTTCTTCTGTATCAGAAGTAGAAGCTGCTTTCTCAAGACATTCAACAGCCAAGTAAAACTTGTAATCAGACTCTTTGTAATAGCTTGGACAACCAACCCGCAATCTACCACTAACATCATCTACCGTTCCCCTGCCATCAGGACCAGTGTAATACTGGAAAAATAATTGAACACTAATATGAGAGAAACGTACAAAAAGGAGTGCAGAAATGACATGTTGAATCAATGCATGCTAGTAAATAAACGTTGGGGGGAGTGGGAGAGGGAGGGGGAGAGTGGCAATGATCATGATCATAAAGTTTCAAAAGTAAGAACTAGTTGGCTCGATAAAATTATTACTCGGCAGTAACGTTGATTTCTTGACTTACAAGTTGTAGTGCTATTCAGTTATGTATGTTAGCTTAAATTGTACTCGGCATAATTTGTTGACAAGAAATTCCAAGTAATAAAAGTATAAAACTATTTGAACACTACTTTTAGCCAAATTGCAAATTAAATTTAGGGTATATTGCACATGAGATCCCCAACCATTGACCCCTTCCGCACTTCTAGGCCAATCTTTTTTTCTTGGCATTTAGCTGCACAACCTGCCCGTTTTAGTTGCATTTCGTCCCAATGGTTTCCGCCAAAAAATTGAAAAAATTGTTAAGTGGACATGAAAGACAACTTTATGTCCAAGCTTAAACCAGTATATAAATAAAAAACATAAAACATTAAATTAAGCCTTTGGGTCGACTGCATGAATTATTTTTGACATTGTCAGTTTATTACTAGATGGGTAGAAAATAAAAGGTCCTCTTCCCCACGCCCACCCATAAGCCTGATAGGCCACCCATCGAATTCAAGTATGTTAAGACGCAAGAAAACAATAAGGACAGAAAACAGTAAGGAAAATGACTTAGAAACAATCCATCAGCACATGGAAATCACAGAGGCAGTTCGTAGAGTTGTTACAAAGCCACAGGGATATAGAGAGGAAGAAAAGAGGGAGAAAGAATATGCTGAAAATTAGAAGGGTCTAAAGGTGAGAATTGGACCTCTCGTCCAAATATCCTTTATTTTCATTATTGTAGAAATACAGATACATAGGTTTACAGATAGCTATTACTTCCATCTAGCAGAGTTGATTTCTTTACACTACTATTATAATTACAGAAATTGATATTACATTTCCAGCCTAAACTATCTTGTCTCTACTTTTATCTTCAATTTTGCTCTTAAACCTGTTTGGTGAACAGCAATTGCAACAGGAGCCTATCAAATTGGTATCAGAGCAACCTCCTGGACATAATGTTAACAGATCACGTGGTGGAACTAAAGGGAAAATAGATAGCTATATCGAAGTATGGAGGGAAGAACGGATGAATTTCATGCGGGAATTCATTCAATGAAGTCATATTTCATAGGGTGCAGAACATGGAGAAAAACATGACCATGATTGTACAACAATTAAAGTATGTCATGATTCGTTAGAAAGAGAAGGAAAGAAAACGAAAAATAAAGGGTTTGGAAGACATTCATTCTTCGGAATTCACCACGAACTCGATAGTAACACTAGCAGTGGAAAACACCACTGCACCCTGAAGTTAGTCAAACAAGTCCTCAATCTTGGGGAGATGATACTTATTCTGGATAGCTGTTTTGTTCAACTCCCTATAATCAATGCACATTCTCATCGAGTCATCATTCTTTTGAACAAATAGCACAGACGTTGCTGCCCATTGTGAAACACTAGGCCTGATAAATCATTTTTCTAACAATTCTTTTGTGTCTAGTTCCTACAACTCTTTTGGCGTCATCCTATAAGGAGCATTGGATAGGTGCAAAGCCGTGAGTGAGATTGAAAGTGAACGCTACCTCCAGTTCTGGCCGGCATGCCAGGTAATTCTTCAGGAAAAACTTTCGAATATTCTCGCACCACCCTAGCATCAGTTACTACCAATTCATTGTTTTCCTCTTTTCCTGTCAGTAACATCATGAATCCTACATTATCTTCTAATTGTAAGATTTATCGCGCTTTCAACATAGAAATGACACGGGATATAAGGTCTGTTCATAGTATAGATAAACGAATTTCATCTTCTCCCGATCTTAGGAATACTTATTTCTCAAAGCAAAGAATTTTCACATGGCTCTTAGATTACGTCAAATTAGTTCATGTCTATCACATACACCTTAGAACTTTCGAGAGAGACCCAACCCACAACCTGATAAAACATTTGTATACCATAGAGATGATATACCGAGGGGCGAGACCGAATGGACACGTGTTTCATAGGTACGAGGTCATTTTCCACCTTCTTAAGACCTTTAAAAGTTACTTAGGGAATTTGTTGAACGGATCAATGTAATGTTCGATCGTCAGATATCTGCCTAACTACTAATTACCAATCTTAGGAAGAGGTGAGCGATTAAGTGTGAAGATTACGATAATATTGAGAGGCCTAAAGAGTAAGAGACTATTTATCACCATCGTCTGTACGATCCACCTCCTCACGTTAGCCATCCAGAAATATTTAAAGTTGATGGTGAGAGTAACATTACAGATTACACCCCGTTGTCTTCAACAGAAGAAAAGGATCCTGAGGACAATGTTAAATTGAGTGCTAAAAGGAATTATTAGTATATAGTCATTGATGTTATGTTTAGAATTTTGCTTTTAAGCATAGGATTTTCCAATTTTAGCATGGATGCTTGGTATGCCTCGCAGTCCTTTTTCATCTACGAATTTTCAAGAACTTGAGAATAAAATATGTTATTGTTCTCTTCTCGTTCAGTCTTTAATTTCCTTAATTATGCTTGATTCAAGGCTATATCACCTCGATGTAGAAGAACAAACAATAGAAATGAACCCCAACAACCGGAACAAACTCAACCTATTGCGATGGATCCACAGTTTGCCCAACAATTTCTCACCATGATGCGAACATTCACCTAAACTACAGTGTCAGTGCCACCACCTCCTCAACAGCCGACACCAACACCTGTGCCACCACAACCTTAGTCACCTTAAGAAGTGATAGTAGACACTAGAACCCCTGCTGCGATTGTAGAGCAATTCAAGAAACAACATCCCTGGACTTTTGGTGGCAGCATAGGCCTTTTGGAAGCAAAGGAGTGGCCGATAAATATAAAAAAAATCTTTGAATTCATCGACTGCCCGGATCTTAGAAGGGTTATATGTGCAACATTTATACTAAAAAAGATGCTAAACGTTAGTAGGGCTCCACCACGAGGCGAAGGGTTCACGGTCATGTTGATAAGTGTGTAAAAACACA